>JAAALK010000675.1:0-46368 GCA_019279435.1 Zizania palustris | reverse complement strand
TGTACCCGGATTGGGCCAGCCCGACTTCGCAGCCTCCTCTGCCCGACAGTCGCTCGCTGCCCGTGTACCTGAGTCACACGCGGCCCATAAAACAGCAGATCTTTCTTCTTCTGTCGTCTTTGACTATCGTTGACAATGACTCATCACTTCTGGAGCCATGAGGCCCATGCTATTCAGCATGGCTCCTCAATCTCCCCCTTGATGAGTGCATTGTCAACATTCCTCTTTTCACAGCTCTTCAGCACCTGCGAACAAATGTGGAAACACGAAAACAAAAAACACAAGGAACAAAGAAGAAAAAATAAGGTAAGAGTTTAACCTAAATGACCAAAAGCCGAACAAAAGCAAGAGGTGGTCATTATGGTTAATCAAAACGTAAAGCTCAAAATGAGTGCGATTGCAGATAACAAGGATATCACAGAGTAAGAACTCCCCCCTTAAACTCTGATCCATTTCTTCTCCCCCTTGTTGACAAGTGAACTCATCAAGCACTCAAAGAACACAGACTCCCCTGAAATGCACTCCCCTCAAAATATGCATGAATGCAATTGGGGTGCAGGTGGAGTGAAGAAAGCATGCTTCTCAGATATGATTGACTGCAAATACAGTATCTAACAGGTATAGCAAAAGATCTGTCCAAGACACATGGCAGATCAGTGCAACAGATGATATCTAAAGAAAGTCATTTAGCACGCATTTTTCAGTTTTGGCAAATAAAAGCATCACCACATTTTCTAGTAAAACAAGCAAGGTAAGCATGAAATGCAGAGCTAACTGATGTCTACCAAGATAAGCATTGTTCAAAAACAAAGTGCTTCCAAACTTGTTATCCGTTTACAGTTCAGGCTTTTTCTTATCCTTTGTCATTTGTGCCAAGGTTATTTGCATGTCAACCTTATGCTACCGACCAAGTCAAGCCTAGGCCAGAATTGGACCATCAGAAGCTTAAGACATTGATCTCGGCATACACTATACTGTCCTAGTTCATACCAAAGTGCTATGGTAAGCATCCAAACAATATAATGCGACAAGCAACCCCTTGGATCTTTCGACTTTAGCATAAAAAGGAATGGAATTTTTCATTCATTTTTGATTTTTATCATTTTATAGCACATTTTCCATGTTAAAGCATAAGATGTCCAGTTGCATATCTGCATCTATGTGATTAACTGGCTACAAGGCATGTAACAGATAGCAAAAACACTCAGCCTACGCATGCTAGTTACCAGAAGCAATGGTGATCATTTTTCAGGTTTAAAGCATAAAAGCCATGCATATGACAGATATATCAAGTGAACTGAACCAAAGCATGATCATTGACAAGTAATCAAAAGCATGTACCAGCTAGACTAAGTAAAGCAGTTCAATCATATAACAGAAGCAGACTCAAATGTGTGATATGTGAATCTTGATGTAGAACACACACAAAAGACTCAAGAAAGTAAAAAGAAAACTGACGCAAAATATCCTAGAAGGATACAACACCCAAATCCCCTCGTAAACGCTATCAAAAGTAGATTGATCTAGGGTTTGGTGAAATGTCAGCCAACTGATGATGGGTATCAACATGAATAAGGTCAATGACACCTTCTCATTTGATCCCGCAAGAATGAACGCGCACATCAATGTGTTTGTTTTTGATGAAGACATGGGTTTTTCCCTACACTAATAGCACTAGTGTTGTCGCAAATAATGGAACTCTGGTAGAGACGACAACCCAAAATCTCTCAAAGTAGAAATCATCCAAACCAACTGGAGCAGCACTAGCACAGCTACATACTCAGCCTCCTGGGTCGAAGACAACTCCAGATTGCTTTCGAGAAGACCAGAGACAGAGAAGAACCAAACTGGCAATTACCGGAAGTCGACTTGCGCTCCATCCGCACCCACCAAAGTCAGCGTCCGAAAAGCAGATAAATCAATAGAGACGATCTGAATAGTAAAGACCGAGATCAGCGCCTAAGTAGATACCTAAAGATGCCTTGACAGCCTGCCGATGAGACGCGCGTGGTGAAGACTGATAATCGCGCGCAAAGTCCTACGCGAACTGTATGTCTGGCCTCGTCGCGTCAAGTACAGCGCGAACCGATCATACCCTCGAACTCTCTCTCTTGACCTTGACGCCGCTCTCGTCCTTGTCCAACCCCCAGAAGTGCCCTCGGGGTCATCTGCGGCTTCAATTCACCACCAAGTCAAATTTCTTTAACATATCACGAGTGTACTTACCTTGGTGGATGAAGGTGCCGTCCTTGGTCTGCTGCTTGATCTGGAGCCCTAAGAGTCTATTGCTCACCCCTGAGGCTCCTCTCAAACTCACTGTGCATCTGCTCGAAAACTTGGACACAAGAATAATCAGTAGTACCGCCAAAGATAATATCTCCACATAAATCTGAGCAACTAAGAAACTGAAGCATCTCTGAGCAAGAAAGAATTTTGGTCCACAGAACCCATCACAAAACCCTTCCCAACAAAACAACTGCTTTAACACCGTCATACCCACCTGGGGCTTGCTTCAACCCGTATAAAGCTTTGTGCAATTTAAAAACATGTCGAGAAACTTAGGGTTCTCAAAACCGAGGGTTGCTAATAAACCTCCTCTTCTATGTACCCGTTCAGAAAAAGCACTCTAACGTCCATTTGAAAAAGCTTAAAACCCTTTGAAGCGGCAAATGCTAAAAGAATGCGAATGGACTCAAGACGGGCAACAGGAGCGAAGGTTTCTTCAAAGTCAATACCTTCCTTCTGGCATAACCTTGGGCACTAGTCGAGCCTTGTTGCGCACCACAACCCATCTTCACCTTGTTTGTTCTTGAACACCACTGGTGCCTATGGTTGCATTCTGATGGCGGCTCAACTAATGTCCAAACCCATTGCGGACAAAATTCTCAAGCTCTTCTGCTAGCATTAATCCAATTTGAATCAGAAAGCGCATGAGAGACGTCTCTAGGCTCAAAAGATCAACAAAAGCGATTCAGCAAACACAGCAAGAGAGGCAGAGAACGCAAAGTTCTCTCAGTTAAATCACCAATGATGAGCTTGAGGGTGGTCACGCTGAACTGCTCGGGTTCCCTGGTGATCTGAAGTCACCTCACCGGAGTCAGCAGCTGGCACCTCTGGACTCGACTGAGGGGGCTCGATCGAAGTGGAAGAAGTGATCAGAGGTCCGCCCTCATCATCAGTCGAGTCACAGAAGGTGTGGGCTCTGCGGGGGATGCAGAAGGCCACCCTCAACAGCAGCTGGAGTATCCTCATCTTCCTCGAAGATGGACTCTCGAGCTCATCATCACCAGAAAGCTCAAAGAAGGAGTCAAAGAAGGCAGGGATCATCAAATGAAACTTCACACGTCTCGACACAGCTGTGGATTCGAGGTTCCAAACACGGAAGCCTCGAGAAGCAATGCATAACCAAGAAAACACCATCCCAGCAACGAGGACTCAAATTTGTCCAAATGCCCTCCTTTTTTGAGCACAAGCACTGCAGCCAAACGCTCGCAAGTGGCTCACCTTGGGCTGTCTGCCAAACCGCAACTCATATGATGTCTAACCATGTAAGCTAAGAAAAATGCGATGGCCAGATAGCAAGCCGTGTTCATGGCTTCAGCCCCAAAAACGCCTAGGAGTCCTATGCTCATCGAGCATCGTCCTGGCCATCTCACTAGCGTGCGGTTCTTTTCGTTCCACAACGCCGTTCTGTGGGGGAGTGTAAGGAGAAGAAAACTGTGGTCCAGACCCTTATCACCAGAAGCCGAACTGAGAGTTCTTGAACTCAGAGCCGTTGTCAGAGCGAATGCTCGCATCCGACCATGTTCTCATTCTTCAGCTTCAAAACAGGTCATGGACAAATTGAAAAGTTTCATCCTTAGACTCAAAAAGAAAACCCACGAGAAACAGAAAAGTCGTCAACAATCACAAGTGCATACCACTTCCACCGACTGCGCGTACCCGAGCTGGACCTACAGTGTCCAAATGCAAAAGCTCGCCTGGATACGAAGTCATCACCTGAGTCCAGGTGAATGAGAACGGCAACCATTTTCCCTGACGACAGGGATGAAAACTAGATCCTTCTCCATTTTAAGCTTGGGCAATCCTCGGATGAGGTCCATAGAGCTTAACCTGACTAGTAGATCAAAACTCAATGACCTAACCTCCTATGCCACTTCCAGAGCTGAGAAGAAGATCCAGCAATCAACAGCGAGAAGGGCCAAAGAACTAGAGAAGTCAATTCGAAAAACTTTACCGAAGGGTAAAATCTGACAACCAAAGACCCTCTAGAATCATCCAGAAGAATTTCCCTTCTTAAAACGCACTTCCAAACATCCTCAAGAAGTTGCGACACAGAGATTAAATTAAAGTTCAGATTTTAACCAAAGCAACTCTTTAAAGAGAAATGGTTCTGAGATGCTGATTGAGCCTATCCACTTACTTTCCCTTGACGCTGTTCCCGAATGTAATGTACTCTTTGGAGCTCGGGGGAGTGAGACTGGAGAACCATCTGCGATGTCCCGTCATGTGGCGAGGGCATCCTGAGTCCATGATCAAACATCCTCCAGTCCCGGTCCTGCACAATCAATGTCTGTAAGTGGGAGCAAATGGTCCGGCACCAGGTTTAGCAAAAGAGCTAAACCAGTGTCGAGCCATCTGCTCAAAAGATGGAAAAGCGAAAACATCAAAAGAGTTTGGACCAAAACGGCTCAAAACGCGGTCCATGGTTCTTCCTAACCCTACGGCCACGAGGTCCAGAACCGTAGCCAACTCGGTCTGGAACTCTGCCGGAACGAACACCACCTACTGGAGCACGGGTAGGAAAAACCGTCTCCTCTATACCAACCTCACGACGCGGCCTGGCCTCCAGCCTCTCCCCGCGCGAGGAACATGCAGTTACCCCCCGCTGGTAGAACTTCTCTGATCACTACGAGCCCTCTCTGCTCTCTCAACCCGTCCTCCTGAAGCAGAACTCCGCAAGATGCCCGTCTCTCTGACAGTACTCACAGTGATAGGTGGGCTTCTGGGATGTGGTTGAGGCTTGGGATTCTTAGGCTTGGTAGTGTTTGGTGTGGCCTTCTTATTCTGGGTTGAGAGGGTCCAGGAAGAGAGTCTAAAGAGGAGTGGAGGTGTTTGGGCTTCGGAACCCAGATAGGTTTCTTGGGGGAGCTTTAGGTGGTTCATTGATCACCCATCCTTGGGCTGACAAAGCCAGGAAGACTCAGTAGAGTGGGGTCTTGGGATACCTCTGCTCTGGAGTCATTTACTCCACTCCACCGCCCGGCTAATGGCACTCTCAAAGTCAGCCTGGTGTAGGTATAACCTACCCCAAACCCATCCTGCCTCTTGAACTGCTGGATCATCATGCGAGCTGTGGCTCTCTGGCACTGATCCAACTCAGGATAGACCGGAGATAAAAATTCTCATTCTGAGAATCAGCTAGCTCCTCTCTCAAGGAAGCTAGTACCTCCACCTGAGACAAGCAGGTCTCACACTCACTCTCCACTTGGACAGACTTTCAGATTCAGCTTGATCAACTCCATTCTAAGAGACAGACAGTTCTCACAGACAGTGGGTGGAACTGACAATGTCTCAAGCTCTAGCTTAGTCTGCGCAAGCTCAGCTCTTAATCTCTCCAAAACACCCAAATGTTCATTACCCTTGGATTTCACTCAGCTAAGGCAGCTAGATGAGATGGGCAATCAACACAGGATGTGACGACAGTGGCTTGAGCATCTTTCAGCTCCAGCTGAGCGCTTTCAAGCTCAGTGGCCAAAGCGTCCCTCTCATCAACCCTTTCTGTGTACCTGGACTTCAGAGTCGACAGGTCACACAGAAGCACCTCACATTTCGGGCACTCACTGCTATCACCCAAGCAAGGGAAGAAGATAGACTCTCAATTCTACCGTTGGCCACGGCAAGCTCACTCTCTAATTCGTCTATCCTTTTCTTAGCCCACCCTAAGCAGTTTCTCCCGATACTTTAACTCCTGACGATTGCTCTCAAGGTAAATCAACAATTTCTCGCTCATAAGATGATACCTTGTTGTCGTCGTCGTCGGAGTCGTCGGAGGAGCTCTTTTCTTCCCTATCCCCAAGAGCCCTTGAGCAGAAAGCTCTTGCGAGATCTTCGGCGCTGGTGTGAGCGGCTCTTCGGCTTGTTCTCCGAAGGCCATGAAGCAGAGGCCCGCCGATCGTCCTTGTCCTTCCCCTTCCTGATGACGAATCTCCTCAATCACTTGAGCTTGATGAAGAGGAAGAAGACGTGGACTGCTTGGAGTAGCTCTTCTCCATCTCGCGAGAAGGCCTTGTCGCGCTTCTTGTTCTCTCGCCGGTAGTCCTTCAGGGCCTTCTTGAAGAATCGGGTCTTCGGCTTGCCCTTGTTGAAGGATGAGCTCTCATGCTTTCCGGAGTCGTGGAAGCTGCCACTGGTGCCCTTCTTGTATCCATTGCGCTTGGGGCAGTCGGCGATGAAGTGTCCTGGATCACCACACTCAAAGCATCCGGATTTTGTGCCGTGTCTTTTGAACATTCTCTTGTCATAGACACGACGCACCCGGTTGTTAAAGAGACACAAATCATCATCTCCCAAAGACTCAAGCTGGTCCTCAGTGATAGACATCAAGGAGAAACCAGCACAGCTCACCGCAGAAGGATCAACAGAAGGTGTAGCAAGGGCCAGGGATTTTGATCCAGAACCAATGAGATTTGATCTCAGCTGGATATCTACCTCAGTGGCCTTCAGCTTGCTAAACAACTCAGAAATGGTCAAGGTATCGTAAGAAGTGCTCTCAACGATAGAGGATACCTTGATCTCCCAGATCTTTGGGTCCAAGGTATGGAGAACCTTGAGCGCCTGCTCGTGATCTGAGACTAACTGAGCACCCTCAGCCTTGTTGTCCCGAAGCTTGTTAATGATCGATTGAAAGCGACCAAACAAAGCTTCAACAGATTCACCCGGCTTTTGTGTGAAGTTCTCGTACTCACGCCGGTAGGTCTGATAGAGCGAGCCTTGACCTGAGCTGTTCCCTCATGGTGTGCCTTGAGGGTAGCCCAGATCTCTCTCGCAGTGGAGAGATGGCTCACACGCTCAAACTCAGTGAGACCTAAACCAGAGAAAAGAATGTTCACGCAGCCTTACTGTTGCTCAGATGCTGAGCAATGATACCAGCAGTACCCTGCTCAGTGACTGGCAATATGACAAACGTGGTGTGAACGCAAATGTCCCAAATGTCCGAAACCCTGACTCATGAGATAGGCTCGCATGCGAGTCTTCCAATAGTTATAGCCATAGGCTTCCAAGGACGGGACCTTGCCAGGAGACGTCATGGTCACTACCGGGGTTTAGAACCGGTTAAGGTATGGAAAAAACCCTAACCAGGCTCTGATACCACTTGTAGGACCGAAAGTAGCGGACCAGAGGGGGGGTGAATGGGCGCCTAAAAATTCTTTCGAATCAATGGCCTGCTCCCAAAACCCAATGCATTTAAAAAGAAAACTAAACAGCAAAGCGAGAACAAAATTGACTAGTCTGCAGATTCGAAGTTTGCTGATTCTGAGGTCGTAGATTCTGAGGTTGCAGATTCTGAGGTTGCAGATTCTGAGGGTTGCAGATTCGAAGGTTTGCAGATTCGAAGGTTGCAGATTTGAAGTATGCAGATTCGAAGCCTGCAGATTCGAAGTATGCAGATTCGAAGGTTGCAGATTCGAGGGTTGCAGATTCGAAGTATGCAAGATTCGAAGTATGCAGATTCGAAGCCTGCAGATTCGAAGCCTGCAGATTCGAAGTATGCAGATTCGAAGCCTGCAGATTCGAAGCCTGCAGATTCGAAGTCTGCTGATTCGAAGTCTGCTGATTCGAAGTCTGCAGATTCGAAGCTTGCAGATTCGAAGTCCTGCTGATTCGAAGTCTGTAGACCTCGAAGCTTGCATATTCGAAGTCTGCGATTCGAAGCTTGCAGATTCGAAGTCTGCAGATTCGAAGCTTGCAGATTCGAAGTCTGCTGATTCGAAGCCTGCAGATTCGAAGCTTGCAGATTCGAAGTCTGCTACACAGAGTTGGACTTCACACAAGAAAAGGGACTTTGACCCAGCCAACTCGTCAAAAAGCAACACAGAAAAGCAAGACTAAAGTACTAGCATACTGTAGCTACAGGAAAGTAGTACTACTTGCTACAGAGTAGTAGTACTACTTGCAACAGCAAGAACTAGTACTACTTCTCACGAAGAACACATACAACAGAGAAGCTTCTGTTCCAAATAAATTGACCACACGCACAGAGAATGAACTGCAGTGCACAAAAATGCTTCGCACAAGCAAAAACAGCCAGATTAAAAGCTTTCCCCAGACAACAAAAATCACTTAAAAACTTCAGGAAGAACAAGGCTTGTTGCCTGGTGGCTCACGCATGAACAGAGAGGAGAGAGAATGCAAGAAACAAAGTGACCCAAAGGAGGAGTATGATTTTCAGCAAAAGGGTAGTTCAAACCCTAGGGGTTGGGGTCCTATTATAGGCAGCCCAACACTAGGAATATTCTACCTGCCCCTTAGGGTTTTTACAGACTCAAAAATAACGGAAAAGACTCTACTGCCCTTAGGTATTTTTACAGACACGACAGACTGACTGTGGGCCTAGAGTTACAGATGACTTATCCGGAAGCTAAGTTTTCGTAGCGACTACGGCTTCTCTCTGGACAGTCGGATACAGAATCAATGGTTGTCAGTTTTACGCCGAAACTGACAAAGCCTCCACCAGCTTTGCACCAGGTACCCGGATTGGGCCGGCCCGACTCCGCAGCTCTCTCAGCCCGGCAATCGCTCACCCGCCCGTGTACCTGAGTCAATCCTGGTCAACAGCCCAGTGGGTCTTCTGCTGCTCCTGGCCCATGTACCCGGATTGGGCCAGCCCGACTTCGCAGCCTCCTCTGCCCGACAGTCGCTCGCTGCCCGTGTACCTGAGTCACACGCGGCCCATAAAACAGCAGATCTCTTCTTCTTCTGTCGTCTTTGACTATCGTTGACAATGACTCATCACTTCTGGAGCCTGAGGCCCATGCTATTCAGCATGGCTCCTCAATCTCCCCCTTGATGAGTGCATTGTCAACATTCCTCTTTTCACAGCTCTTCATAATTTAGGTTAGATTAAGGGTAATTTAGGAGTAGATTAAGGGTAATTTAGGAGTAGTTTAAACATAATTTAGAGGTTATTTAAACATAATTTAGAGATATTTTAAGCATACTTTAGAGGTTATTTAAACATAATTTAGATATACTTTAATCTACTTTACCGATAATTTATGAGCACTTTAAAGATAATTTAGAGGTATTTAAACATACTTTAGTGATAATTTAGGGGTACTTAAACGTAATGTCGAGGTACTTTAAAAATACTTTAGTGATAATTTAGGGTTATTTTAGAGGTAATTTAAACATACTTTTAGTGATAATTTAGGGTACACTAGAGATAATTTAAACATAGCGCGAATGGACAATCAAGTGATAAAATTCATAAGAAGCCCTACGGGTAGTGAATTTGATGGGTAGAAGGCAAGGAGTGGTCAAGGTTTTGAAAATTTGGTGGACCCCTCGATCCGGCACACGTCGGTCAGAGGAATTCATGAGGATATTCGTACTCAGATAAGTACTCATATGCAAACCAGATGATCTTCTCGAGTCCAAGGCCACAGTAAAAAGATGCAAACCATAAGCTCAAGGAATTGGGCGACAATCGAGAAGGAGATCGACAAGAAGCTGCCTCGCCCAAGGACAAACACCGACGATATATAGGAGAAGCCGATTCAGAATGATCCATAGGGAATTCTATCAAGGAAAGAGGGGAATCATCAGTCACTAGCGAAGTAAACGTTGAGCCAAAGTTGTAGAAACCACCAAGGTCCACCAAAGTGGTCGATAGGCTCACCAACCGATAATCTGGTCGATACCTGATGAAGAAGGTGATAGGTGGCGCCAAGGAGGTATCAGCCGAGAGGGATTTTCTTTTTGGCAGTGAGCTGCTCTACCAAAAATTGGAGGTGGGCGGTTGGACCTAGAGTGGATCCACAGAACACAAACCACTCCAACCAAAGATTAAGGAAGGCAACATGTTCTTCGGTGTCAACGGGCTATTCTGTTGTTGTGCTTCATAATATACTTGCCCCAGCCATCGGTGGATTTTACACTAAGACGATGGGTTTCCTTGGAACGGAAATAGAGAGGATTGCAAGGGGAGGTGATGTCAGGGAGGTCAAAGCAAGTACATTCAAGCAGAGAAGGAGTCATCGGACCACTACGGAAAACAAAATGTTAAAAGTATCAGACCAAAAATAGCAAGCAAACGACGAGGAGCGTCTCGTTCTTGTAAGGTTTGGTGAGGGAAAGGTTGATACAGTGGTCGATGCCGATTTCCTCCCAATACGAACGCTTGACGACCGATACCCTAAGGTTTCAATCACGCCAACCAGGAAATGGGGAAGGGGAAAAGCCCTAAAGCTAAGGTGCCAATCAGAAGAAAGCATGGCAGAATGTTTTGAAGGGGATCCTATTGGTTCCTATGTTGATGATATCAATGGAATCGGGGTTACCCATCGAACTAGAAATCGGTGACTCGTGGGGTCTGTAAGGGGAATCAAAACCTGGTTCCGCAAGTTCTACAAAGAAAAGCATAGAGAAAAAATAGTGAAGAAGGGGCGAAGAAAAATGAACGAACTAGGGGAAACCAAAGAAAGTAGGGGGATGCCAGAAGTTTACCTCAGCAACTGCGTCGATGGTGGCCATCGCTGGTGAGGCCAAAAAGCACATAGCCGGAAAAGAATAAGGAAACGTTGAACGGCGGTGGTCGCAAGGAAACGATGGTGAGCTTGAGGGCAAGAATGAATAGTGAGCAGAAAGCGTGAAGAAGAAGGGCAGATTGACCGGGGTACTTATAAAGCAAAGAAGTAACTCCTCAGCAGCTGGGTCAAGCTGATTCCACCGGATTTGGTGGGGCCACCTACAACGTTCAGCAAAAGGTAGTCATGAGTACAGTTTTCAAAGTGCTGAGATCTTTGCGGGCCCAAGATTATAGGAACCGAATCTTCAGCTTAAAGAACATCAATACAAAATTGTGTGGGATGAAGCCTGGTCCGACACCACCATAAAGAAACGTAGATACGTTGGACCAGGAAACACCCAACGCAGCTCGTGAATGGCCAAAGATGAAGAAGTGGGAAAATGAGAGAAAATTATGAAGCTGGAACCCTGGGCGAAGTTATAAAAGTACTATAAGGTGAAGGGTTTCGGCTGACAATCAAAGTGAAGAGATTGTGCGGATAGACATTTGAGAAGACGTGGCGGCAGGGATAATGATGGTTGCTAATTTCGAAGCATCAACATCCACTTAATGCTCCGAAACTGAGGGGCATGTATTGACGTCAAGATTTGGAAAAGCCCAGAGCCCACCAAGGATGTCGTACGGTCAACAAAAGTCAAGAAGAATCCGGTCAAATATAGTCAAAGAAACCCGTCCGTTACAACACTGGCCGAATATGGAGGAGCCGATGAGGAGAATATAAAGATTATCCAAAATCGATTAAGATAGAATACCTGGATGACAAGTCTTCGGACTATAAATATGTACCTATAGTTAGATTAGAAAAACACATCTATGTCAATCAACTACTCGGCGCATCGCCACCCTTGGCTTCCCAAGATTTATCTCAGCGGGATTCGACACTCGGAGCTAGGCTGCATTGTTCCGATCTCCGGCGAAGATGTGATTCCCACCACCCCCGACGACCGTATCGACTAGGTCAGTATCCTCACGGCTACATCAGATTGATTCCTTGAGGTGAACGTCGAAACAATATGATCGCCAATTTCACGGTGTATTGGCTAGGTCTAAGGCCGCATCAGATTGATCTCTCAGATTGATGTGATATATGTGGGATAGTTTGAGGCTTCATTGGTTAAGTCTGACATCTCTTGCTATTGTATCTTTTTCGTATTGTAATACCATTCATCTTGATAAAGTATGCCCGATACTTGATATATTATTAAGATCATTGTGATTAGCAACTGTCTTGGTTAGGTCCGATCTAGTTATTGTGATGATTTTCATGATATAGACATGTTATCTTCAATTCAACGCCACATCTTATTCACCATCAGAAAAGCACTCATCAGTCTATATATGTTAAACTGCCCATCTCATTGGTCGATGTAATGCTCCGCCCGGTGTGCTTCACTCATGGTCATCGGCCCTATGGCCGATCGATATGATATTCCACGATTATTTAGTCCTCACTGTGGTCATTGGCTCGATAGCCGATGGCTATGCTATTATTGATCATATTTTCCTGTTTCTTATCAGTTGCAGGGTCAAACTGATTGGCACGCATTGAACCTTTTTTATAAGAATATAGGACATGCACTAGAGTTAAACAGATCTCTCAGACCACGCGTGTGTCAAATTAAAGTGTGACCAAAAAACGCACCAACAATAAATCATGGCAATCTCATTAACTAGCATGAACACATCTATCATACTAGTGAATTGAAACAAAGTAAACATGATTTCACAAAACATGATCATAAACCGTACATAAAAGTCCCGACTAGGATCAAGCAATCGGGAAGTGCTGACTCCCGGCCTCCGAATCCCTGGTTCGAGTCCAGCACTTAGTAGTGTTGAGTCCCATACCCGTTTCCCGATCACACAGTAATCCTTTACATGCATGGCTCAAGCATTTTAGATTTATTTAGGAATTTCTTCGTACGAGTCTATTTCAAAATTCCAGCATCAATGACTTGAGATAAGATGTTAGTTTCTCAAAAAAAAAATATCTGTTGCGAGAGAGTATACGATGAAATCGGTCTTATCAATAAAGTATTCAATTATTGACAAACTAGATTAATGTGTCTGTTCTTTCTTCTTTCTTTTTTTTTTGTTTGCGAGCATATGTATGAACCTGGAAATGATTGACTGGAGTTTGCGGGATCGATTAGGCAAGGGCGACCGATATTACCAATTTCACCATCAGGCCTTCCATAATTAATTACAAGGTATGTAGATGTTGACCTTGCTGCCTAATTAGCTGATTTTGTCGTAACATCCGTGCTTACAAGCAGGTTTTTTATGGCAAATTTAGATTGTGTTCGAAGATATGGCGTGCACTACCGAATGTGTGTCGTTTCCCGTGAGATTTGTATTTTGATAACTTTCTTCGGTCGCACGCTTAGGCTCTCTTCCCTAGACTAACGTAGGCTAATTAGAAAACTAATTGCAGAACCTCTAAGCTAATTCGCTAGACGAATCTATTAAATCTAATTAGTTTATAATTTGAAAATATGGTGCTATAGTAAAATGTACTAATGATGGATTAAGTTTAATAGATTCTTCTCGTGAATTAGCATATGGATTTTGTAATTAATTTTATAATTAACTCATGTTAGTCTTCTAATTAGTATCTAAATATCCGATGCGCGAGAGGCTAAACTTTAGCATAGGAAAAGCTATATAAATCGGCAATATACGACATCATCTTACATATATAAGATATATATTCACAATTTAGCCATGGTGTATATTTAGAGAGTTTCTAACTGTTGCAGCCATTTTTATAACTTGAATTTCTTAGGAAATAAATTTAGAACGGAACTTGTTCTAAATGATTTAAATTCTAAAATCAATTCAATTCAATAGCTGCAGTGTACTATAAATCTGGCCGTACGGCCTGAGGGTAAAACAGAATCCCATTCTGGCCCAACAAACTTGGGATGAAATCACAACTCTATTCCAGCCCTTTTGGTCCGGCCCAACCACGTATGTGCCTTTTTGTGTACTTCTGCAGTGTGGATATTGAAATATTTTGAATTTTTTGGCTACTCTCTCTTGTCCCGTAATATAGTAATATAGGATGAGATGAGACATTTTATGTTACAACGAATCACAAGAATATCACCGTCTAGTTTCATTGCCCTATCAAATATCTCATTTGTGATGAATTATCTATGATGAACTTTAAATGTTGGATATATTAGCTACCAAATGGTCGTTTGATTCAAGATATAACCTAAAAATAATTATTTTTTAAATGACTATAATATTAATAATAAATAATAATAATCACTCATCACTAACGGGTCATAATAAGTGAGTAAATATGTGTGATGGATGAATATTATTGTTATCACTAAAAATTGATTCTTTAGTGTTCCATAAAGACTCATCATTAATGATGTTATATCAAACTGACGCGATTATTATACTAAGTGACCGAAGGGTAGTTTCGTTGATAATAAACTTGAAAATACCAACCACTCTGCTGATGCTACTAGATTAACGTTGGGCAAGTGGAAACGTAGGTAAAAACAAGATTAACAACAGCAAGCTAAACAACCACACACATCACGCAGTTAAACACAGATGGATGCATGGAGGAGCACAAGCAAGATTAAACACCAACCTAGCGAGATGCTGCTAGCTAATTAAGCTAAGCATGCCTTCAGACTTAAAAGAGACAGCCAATGGCCGCCATGCGATCACGGCTTCGCGTCGCTGTGAATGCCGATCACGCCGCCGCCGCCGCCGGGCAAGACGGAGGAGCTGGAGCCCGGCATCCCGCCGAAGCCGACCTGTGGCGTGACGCCGTTGGGGCCGGGGAAGACCCAGTTGACGGACGGGCCCGGGTAGAAGCCGCCGAACCCGAACACGTTCTGCGGCCGGTAGGTCTCCGCGCCCGCGGCCTGTTCGCCGGGCATGGCTCTCGCGCCGTGGCACGCGACAGCGCCGGCGGCGAGAATGAGGCTGAGGACGAGGCCGGCGCCGAGGACGGCGGCGCGGCCGCTGCTGCTCGAACCCGCCATTGCTACAAGGCTCGGCAGTCGGCTTGTGTTGTGTGACTGGTGTGGTGCCGAGACATCGGGACCATCGCTTATATGCAACAACAGCAGTAGTGCAGTAAATCGGTAAGAGCATCCAATGGCCTCGAATAGTTCGAATAGTTAGCCAAATAGTTAGCTGACGTGAAGTTGAGAAAAAAATAAACATAATAATTTATCTCGCCACTAGTACTTGGTCCCACACGTAATACACTCGGTTCTTAGAATACGTGAAATCTTTTATTTATTAGCTCGTCGTAGCTATTATTTTTTTCCTCACATTTTCTATCCACGTAGGAAAAAGAGTAAATCTAGCTAATGAAATAACTTATCATTAGAGATGCTATAATAGAACTCAATAGAGAATGCCCTGACTTAATAATAGAACATATATTTTTAATAGTACTTTTGACGATAATTAATTGTTATAATAGAATTTTTTGAATTACTTAAATTATTTTTCCTATTTTTCCAATAAATTGACTTTTTAATATCCGATTAAGTTCGCTAAAAATATCAGTTTATCTCCCGTAGTCCAACGTCTACAATTCATTCCAAACATAATCAGGTAATAATATCAGTTTATTTGGTATAAAATAAAAAACAAAAAATTAATTTATGATGCTAACAATATGGTTTTATGCATGTACTACTATTCAATACATTAGGTTGATTATAGTTGATTATATGAGAAATTTAATACTATATTAATACTATTTAATGTATCATTGTTCTTGATGAAAAAATAATAGGTAAATAGTTTTGGATAGAGGAAGTATATTAAAACAAATCTTTTGAGTTCTATAGTAATAAAAAATCTAAAACTTAGGTGGTGTTTGGTTTCGTGGACTAAACTTTATTCTGTATCACGTCGTATGTTTAGACATCAATTTGAAGGACTAAACGTGAACTGATTATAAAAATAATTACAGAATCAGAGGATTATTCGTGAGATAAATTTATTAAGCCTAATTAATCCATGATTAGCAAATATTTATTGTAGCATCACATTATCAAATCACGGTGTAATTAGGCTTATTAGATTTGTCTCGTGAATAATCCACCGATTATAAATGAGTTTTGTAAATAATCTATGTTTAATACTCCGAACTAATATCTAAACATTTGATGTGGTTATAAATGGGTTAGCACTATGTCATGGTGATGACACTACTTTCTTCTCTTCCCTTATTAATTGAATGTCATGTCAGCAAAAAAATATGATGTGTCATAGTAATTAATATCATGAAACCCCCATTATGAATAGCCTAAGGGCATGTACAACCCTGAGACTGTGGAACGATTTTCAAAGTACAAGAGACAACAAAAAAACTGTATGGTACAACCATAAGCCCTTGAATCATAAATGCAGCTAAGAGACAATGCGTATGGAGAATCTTGTAGAGACGGACTCGGTCTCTTGTATTTTTTTCAGTTAACCACCTAAAGACCTCTCAAGAGACCACCTATTAAATTAGGTTGTACACGCCCTAATAATCCCTCGTGTAAGATATTCTTTGACCTATTTTATGGAGTTATTATTCTTAAAATCAGCAGGTAAATATTTAGATAGGTGATAATCTAAACAGGTTGATTTTTAGTTTCTTTATATTAATTGATTTATAAATTATATAGCTGCTAATTCTATAATAGCTTTAGTTATTAAAAACTCACTAAATAGGGTCTTATCCTTAATCAACTTGATATTAAATACGGAGTACAAGTCACTTTAAAATTTGTATGTATTTTTTTATGTTTAATCTTGTCAAATAAATAACACTTCTCTCATGAATAAACACCTCATATTTTTTTAAAAGAATTAGTAAGGGTAACAAAGTTATTTGAGTTGGTTTTTAATCTTCTTAGAAGAATGCCACCACACACATATATAAGCATGCTCAATTAAAATTCCAATGAGATCTGGTGTTACGGTGTTCGCATCTACACGTATAAGCCTAAAATTACTGTTAAAAATTTAGATAAGCATATTGATATCGCTTAACAAGTTGTGCAGTCGTATACCCAAAATGCAGATATGCAAATTGTTGACCTTAATTAAAAGGGAAATTTGGATCTACGCCATTACAATTTTGTGACTTTGGAGAAATGCCATTACAATTCACGTATTTAGATTCATACCGTTACAAATTCAGAGAACTCTGAACTATACCATTTCTAAATTTAGAGAATTCTGAAATATGCCATTACAATTTTAGATAAATCTGAAATATGCCATTAGATTTTGTGAGAGCTCAAATTTCGGAATGGCATATATCTAAATAGATGAATTGTAGTGGCAAAGTTTCAAAGCACGATAATTGTAATGGTATATATCTAAAAAACCCTAATTAAAATGAGTTACCCTCTTGTTCAACAAAATAGGAGATACTAAGGAAAATAAATATTTAAGAGCCCCTTATTAGTTAAGAGAGCGAATATAATTGAAATAAGATGTGGATAAATTGAAAATGGGTGGTTAATAGGACAAGTAGTATTCTAAATACTTTATTTTTAACAATTCTTGGAGATATTAGTAGTGTAGAAAAAAATGTAGGTGTCTCTCTTCATATTAGATCTAATTTTTAAACAAGCTAATTAAGTGGTATCACTTGGTTAACTATATTATAATAACTGTGCATACTTTAAATGAAAAAACAAGCTTAAAAATCAAAAAAATTATGGGACCCTATAGTACAACGCTGGGGTTAGAAGGGGGTAAATTAATTCGGTGGTGGGTGAATGATGGCCTGGGTGCACATTACCAAGCGTTGTAAAAAGGAGAGGAAATGGGAATCGCAAGATTTGCCGGTTGCAGTGAATGGGCATTCATGGCAGGGCAGTAAAAGCTTCAATTTACTACGTCCTCATATCTACCAACTACTCACATTTACATCCACCATGATATTCTTGTCAGCTCGACAGAAAGTCAGCAAGTCATGTAGCAGAAGAGGCCAATAGGAAATCGACAGGGCTGTTTTCTCAGGGAGGAGCACAAGTGGATAGCACGAGATTATCATTTCTATTTCGTAGTCATCCCCGATTGCCGCGAAGTATGCCGTTTGGACGGATAATCTTAGTCTTGTATTAACACAAAAAAACTAAATTATTCTAATATATTAAATATTACTCCCTCTAGTTTCTATAAAAATCGTTTTGATATAATTTTATATATCAAAGAAAGTTTAATTAGTGTATATATTAAATGTTTGCTTATATTAAATAGGTTGTATAATAACTAGATTCAATAATCTCTTTATCCCATTAATTATCACCACAGGCTTGCAGCTACTCTATCCCGAGTTTGAATCGCCCATGCACCCTTATGCATTCTTTTTTCTTCCGGGTGTTTTAAGGGTAAAATCATTCAGAATACATACAAAGATGTAAAACTGACTTCTTTCGGAAACTTGAGGGAATACTACTATTGCATTAAATATCTTATATATTTATCCTAATGCATTAAATAGTACCTCCTTTGGTTAAAAAATGGTTTTGGACATAATTTCAAATAGTAAGGAGCAATTAATTAGTGTGTAATTTTCATGTTTGCTCCTATTAAATATAATATAAGAGTAAACATAGTACGGAAAACGAGAAAGAAATAGTACTACATCAGAGGTATAGTTGTCCAAAATGCACAATAAAATACAAAATGACTTATTTTAAGCGACTCTTGATACAACCCTAAAACGACTTCTTTTTGAATTGGAGGGAGTACTACTATTGGATGCATCAAACTACTTGGTTAACGTCATAAACGAAGCCCATTTAATACTTGACTCTAGATAAACTATAAATAGGTAGAAGATTTTTAGAAAAAATTAAAAATGTAATAGGTGGAAGATTTTTTGGATGGTGAGAGTACTTCGAACTAGGGATGGCAATGAGGACGTGAAACTGGATAACTCGTGAGGAAAAACTCTATTAGGGGCTAAAAATGGGAGAAATATAGCACCCGTGGGGACGAAATTGGGCTAAAACTGGTCCCCATCGGGTAAGCGGGGATGGGGACATTCCCCATTCCCCCGTCCCCGTTTCCCCGTGGTTTATTTTTCCCCGCCAGACCGCCATAAGAACCTAGGTGCAACCCAAGCGCACAAGCTAGCCCAACACGTATCACAACCAAGCGCATGGGCCCAACCCAGCACTGCAACACTCATGCGCATAGGCCCAGCCCAACATGGCAACACTCTTGCCATCTTGCTAACCTTAGCTTTTTACCTATTTCTCACAGCAGTGTTGTCAAGTTTGTGGTCTCGGGTACGGGGACCCGTCGGGTTCCCCATACCCGCGTGGGGACGGGGACGGGGACGAGGAAAATTCCCCACCAACAAATGCAAGCTATTCAGACAGCAGATTCAATCGCCCGTAGAACAAGGCCGAATCAAGTTTGACAATGGAAAGAAGCCGATGAATATCGATGGACATCCTTTCCCGGTCAACATGGTGCATGCGCACCATCCTGATGATCGGCATGTAGAGAGAGACAAGCGTACCTGCAAGGATCGAGTCACTTCATCAAATCTAATCAACAACTATAAAAGAAAGACAAGGGAAGAGGTAGATTATGAAGGTGACCGAAACCACATACGGTTTAACCCTCATTAGAATTGTGAATTCTTCAGATTTTGCTAGAATGAAGGAATGCGCCTACCATCGATGGACAATTTTCCTAAGTGCAGCGATGACAGAGGTAAGTGGAAGAGCGACTGTAGGTCCCGCGGTGTCAAGACAAGGTCATATGAACAAGAAAGATCAAGCATCCATCCGAGATTATCACTACAGAGACCATCAATGCATGAAAGGCTTGGTCCCATCGACAAAGGAACCACCGTCAACCTAATGCCATACTCAATTTTGAAGAAGCTCGACAAGAATGAGTATGATTTGATGAATACTAACCTAACGCTAAACAACTTCAACGGCGAGAGCTCTAAGGCAAAGGGCGTCCTTTCACTAGAGCTGATGATGGGCTGCAAGACGCTTCCTATGACATTCTTCGTGGTAGATGTGCAAGGTAACTACAATATGCTACTTGGGCGTGATTGGATTTGCGCGAATTGTTGTATTCCTTCTACCTTGCATCAGTGTCCGATATAGTGGGATGGCGACGATGTGGAGGTTGTACCAGCTGACACTTCAACTCAGGTTGCTTTGGTCAACGTGTCGTTAGACACCATCCATGATAAAGTAGAGTGCTTGTCAGGTAGATACCTCTTAGACTTCAATTTTGTCAGTGTGTCTGATGGGAGGTTTGTTCCCATTTTTGGAAAGTCGGCAGGTGTAGATCGGTTGTCTCTAAACTAGTTGTCATGTCAGGTAGAAGCAATCTTGATTGGCTAAAGTCTCGTTTAGAGCAATATCGGTCTTTTAAAGACGATATCGCTGAAGCCATTAAATATTTTAGTGAAGTACAGAAGTTAGGTCAAGATTTTGCATCGGCCGACCTTTTAGAAGAGGTAGACATAGGAGATTGTAGTGTTCTAAGGCTGACTTTTGTAAATCAGAACTTACAAGCTAGTGATAAGGCTGAAGTAATAAAATTGCTTCGGTTGTATGTGGATTGCTTCGCATAGGAGTATAGTGAGATGCCCAGACTTAGCCGCGAGCTCATGGAGCATCGACTACCTATCAAACCCGGGTTTAGGCCTCATAAATAGCCTCCTTGTCACTTTAATTCGGTCGTGGATGGCCGAGTTAAAGAAGAGATAGAACGATTACTGAAGGTTGAGTTTATTAGGCCATGCATGTGTTTATAGCAAAAAAATGGCATTAATGGTCAAACTAGGCAAATACTGGAAAAAAGTATTTTTGACTGAAAATATGTCAACCTGGCAAAGGCCGGTCTGACCAGCTATGATAGGCCGGTCCAACCGGCCAGGTCCGGTCAGACCGGATCCATGGGCTCGGTCAGACCGGCCAGGGTCTAGATTTCAGATCCAAGTGGGATTCGAGATATTTTCGCCCAAAACTTATCTCAACAGGGTTTTGGGCGCATCTAACTCTATCTCTAGCCAGGGATAACTAGTCCACCCCCCTATAAATACTAGGGGGAAGGCGATTCAAGCCCCCTCGACAAATCAATCCAAAGCCCTGGCTTTGAATCGTTTTTACTTTCTTTACTTTTCCGCATCTTCGTGGGTTTGCTTGAAAGCCCTCCGTTTGCCGCGTCCGTAATCACGGTAACCCTTGCTGGTTCACTTGTGAACCTCCCGTTAATCCATGTAACGGATTGCTATCCTTTTTATCGGTGTTATCATCCCTACCTGGCAATTCGGCCCTCTGGCTTAATTGTTTTTGATCTATTATTGTTTTTGTAGGACAATTGTCTCATTAACATCCTTGCGAAGTTTGGGAGCAATTGGAGATCGTTTGCTACGGCTGCTGTCACGCCCTGATTTATTAAATCAGGACTTTTATTGAAATTCCATAGAAAATCAATAAAAACAAGACGTTCATCATGCGACCACGTACAATACGATCAATCATGCACGGTTCGTAGACCGTATTAGTACAAAAGTGAATAAAGGTGAAGAGAAACTAATAAAACAAAGAGTCCTAGATGAACGCCTTCTTCCAGTCTCGCCTTGACTGGGTCGCTACTCCAGACCTTCATCCTCCTCGTAGTAGACGGGCTCTGGTGGTGTAAGTCAACGAGGGTCAGTACAAACGTACTCAGCAAGCCACCGGATGCAAATATAATGCAGAGTAATAACAAGGGAGATAGTGGCAAATTTTGCGGAAAAGCATAATTGTAAAGCATTAAATGTGATCAATTTATTAGTACTGAAATGTAAACATGTGTATGCATCATCATCTTCTAAATCAAGGGGTACAGTCAGCCCCACCTCGCTCAACAGTCCTTACATGCCATGAATAACTCAACCATACAAACAATTGTAAACTAACTGCGAGTAGTCACACAACCCGCCCTTGACCGTGGGCTCGGCTTTTCGAAAAGATTGAATACTCTGATCAGAGATGTACCACTGTACCCACAAGGCACGCACTCATCACTTACACGAACGTGTAACAAGATGACCCATACCACAGGAACTCGTGCCAAAACATTTCATATGGTCCTCCTCGACCCGACAGCACCCTCTTATGGGTTTCATATGGTGTCCCGACGCGTCGAGCCTCACCATACCCCCCTTGAGCCACGTCGGTACAAGTCACCCGCAGGTTGCCCCTTGCCCCCTCCACTATGGTGCATCGAGTTAGATTGTTTCATACTTTCAGTTAGGACTTACCCATTAAACTTGTGGTTGGTACGGAAGTGCTTTGCAACAGATCCCGCAGACCAGTCCTTATAGTGCCCCGGGTGCGACCAACCAATGCCCTAGCTTGCACCCGGAACCCACCATACTTATAACATAGCCAACTCCAACAGAGTCCAGAGACAAGAATAACGAGGAAATTTCATATAGTAGAATTCATCTATCTACGACTCATTCTTTTTATCCTATAGCAGTTGTGCCGGTACATTGGGCACTAGCTAATACTTTTATAGTAGAGTGACAAGGAGTTAAGGCTCAATAAGCATGGCTTGGGCTTGCACACAAGGACGGGGATCTAATAAATATAAGTGTAGGGCTTGATATTTGACTAATGCAATATTATCCTATGAGTTATAGCGATAATTTATTAAAACATGGACTCAATGATGATCAAAATGGGGGTTGTGACTTGCCTTGATCAGCAAAGGGTGAAGGTGGAAACTCGGGATAGAACTCTGGCTCCTCGACGAACTCGTAGTCTTCTCGATACGGAAAATAATAAACAATACATTCAATAAAGCATCACAAAACATAAGCATACAAGTTTTATGATTTAAATATGGGAATTGAGCTTTATTGTACTGAAGTTATATTAATAATATCAAAGGTTAATGTTTTGGGGTTTTTCCTAATTTATTTCATGAATTATTAATTTATCCCTAAGGGGTTTTTATTTATTTAATTCATAATATTATTTTGTGCTAAAAGAACATACTATTTTTATGGCATTAATGTGTAGAGAATAAAATGCTGAATTTAATAAAATTGGAATGGTGAAATTTGGAGTTAAAATGAGCAAGTTATGAATTTTCAAAGTTTAAACTATTTTCTGGAATTTTATTTAAACAGAAAATGGGCTTTAGTCCACGGTGAGCCAGGCCCAAAGTGGACAGGCGCACTGTGCGCGTGAACCGGATCAACCAGGACCGTCGGATCTGGATCCGGCGATCGGGCGCGAGGCGGGAAGGGTTAAATGAAATCGGACGGCCATGATTAAAACGTACCGAACGGGTACGCGTGGACTCACGAGATGAAGTCAAGTTTTTAAACAACGATCAAAGGCCTAGATGCCTTGATACCGGTTTGACCAGATGGATGCCTCAGATTAAACCCGGGGGGTTTATAATCCTGGCCGTTCATCATAGATCGAACGGCCGTGGATACGTCCAGCACGGCACGAGTTAAGGGGGCACGTACCCCCTTCGTTCTCGGCTCCGGCGGGGCTCGGGTGCGGCGGCGCCGGCGCCGGCGAGGGGGCTAGGCCCTAGATCTAGGCGAAAACAGAAAGAGGGGGCGATGGCGGCCATGACCGTACCTACGGCGGTGAAGAAGGACGTTCGAAGGTGACCGGCGGCGAGGGTAGACGGTGAGGGGTATTCGGGTGCTCGACGACGACGGCGATCCGGCGGTCCTCTCAGCCGACGGAGGCGTGGCCGAGGATGGGCGGGCTCCGGCGGTCCTCTCAGCCGACGGTGGCGACGACTAGGACGGAGGGAGCCGGAGTCGACGGCGATCTGTGACCGGAGGTGGAGCAGGGGAGACTCGAAAAAGGTGACCGGGGCGCTCTAGTGTGCTTGGGCTCGGCTAAGGCAGCATGGGCAGAGGGCGGTGGCCGAGGGGGTTTAAATAGGGGGTTTTCCAACGCAAGAAGGGAAGGATGCCGGTGGAAATCCGAGGGGGTTCCATTTTTGCGCCGGCGAGCTTCCATGCGTACGGTTAGGCTTCTATATACACGAATCTGCGTCGGGCTTGGATGGAAAGAGATCGTCGGAGTCAGGGGATCACGATCCCGGGCTAGGTTTGGCGAGATCGGGTGGCCGACGGTGGATTTGGGAGGGGATCTCGTCGGAAAGGAAAGGGGGGATTCCATCGGAGAAGATGGATCGGACAGGTGGCCCCCACCTATCGGCGGGTGAGCGAAAAAGGAAAGCCAGACAGGCGGGCCCTGGCGACCAGAGAGTCAGAGGCGGGCGCGTGAGGCTGACGGGTGGGCCAGGCGGAGCGCGGGCACGGGGAGGAGAGAGGGGGAGTGCGTCGACAAGCGGGTCCCGCTTGTCAGTGACATAGAGCTGGGTTGGGCTGGGTTGGAGGCTAATTCAAGGTTGAGGCCCATTTAGATTTATAATTGTTTTCTGATTTAAAATAAATCCAGTAATTCGTTTATTTAATTTAGGGTTGAATCACTGTTGATAAAAATTTGTAAAAATTTCTAAAATTATGTCTTGGCCTCTAGTTTATCCCATAAAATTTTCAAGTCCAAATTTTGGATATCTATCTCTGTTTGGCTTTAATAGGGCTCCTTAAGGGTTTTCTTTAATAATAAAATTCAAAAATTTCTTTAATAATATATTTCTTTTATTTTATTTCTTTTTAAATCCTGGGGTGTTACAATCCTATCCCCCTTACAGAGAATCTCGTCCTCGAGATTCGGATCAATCCTCGAATAGCTCAGGGTGCTGTGCCTTGAGTTCTTCCTCTTTTTCCCATGTAGCTTCCTCTATGGGATGATTGCTCCATTGAACCTTACAGAAGCGGATGACGCGGCTTCTGGTGGTCCTTTCTTTGACTTCCAATATCTTGACGGGCTTTTCCACATAGGTCAGATCGTCTTGAACATCCAACTGCTGAGGGTCTACTTGCTCAGTTGGGACTCAAAGACACTTCTTTAGTTGAGATACATGAAACACGTCATGTATTCCGGCCAGTGAGGGTGGCAGTTCCAACTGATAAGCGACTTCGCCTTGGCGTCGAATAATGGGAAAAGGTCCAACATATCGAGGGGCCAACTTTCCTCTCATGTTAAACCGTTGAGTACCACGGAGAGGTGTGACTCGAAGGTATACGTGGTCTCCCTCTTCAAAAGCTAGATCTCGACGACGATTGTCCGCATAGCTCTTCTGTCGAGATTGGGCTGTCTTGAGTCGGTCTCTAATAATCCGTACCTTCTCTTCAGCTTCCCGAAGGATGTCTGTTCCAAACACTTGGGATTCACCAGTTTGATCCCAAAGTAGGGGTGTCCTACACTTACGTCCATATAGGGCTTCGAACGGGGACATCTGAAGGCTGGCTTGATAACTGTTGTTGTACGAAAACTCGGCGTATGTTAAACTCTTGTCCCAAGTTCCTCCAAAATCCAAGACGCATGCCCGTAGCATATCTTTCAATATCTGATTCACCCTTTCAGTTTGTCCGTCTGTCTGAGGGTGGTAAGAAGCGCTGAAGTTCAATCTTGTTCCCATATCCTCTTGAAGGTTCTTCCAGAAACGAGAGGTAAATTGACTTCCTCTGTCGGACACTATATTTTTAGGCACTCCATGAAGACACACAATGCGGGCCATATACAACTCTGCGAGCTTAGGGCCACTGAAGGTCGTCTTGACAGCAATGAAGTGTGCTACTTTGGTTAGTCGATCAATGATTACCCAAATAGAATCATATCCAAGCTGGGTCTTTGGGAGTCTGGTGATGAAGTCCATTCCGATCTCTTCCCATTTCCATTCAGGCACTTTAAGTGGCTGTAACAGTCCTGCAGGTCTCTCATGTTCTGCCTTTACTCGTCTGCAGGTGTCACATTCTGCGACGAACTGAGCAATCTCTTTCTTCATGCTAACCCACCAATAGCGTTCCTTCAGGTCCTGGTACATCTTGGTGCTCCCGGGATGGATGGAGTATAAAGTATCGTGGGCCTCCCTTAGAATAAGGGTCTTTATCTCTGGTTTATCCGGCACACATATTCGGGTTCCAAACCATATGGTGCCATTCTCGTCTTCTGAAAATCCTAGGGCCTTACCCTGTCTCATGTTCTTCTTGATGGTGGCTATATCCGGGTCTTCTAACTGAGCTTCTCGGATTTGCTCGAACAAGACAGGTTGGGTTTCCAAAGTGGCTAGATATGCTCCTGTGGTCAACCCGAGGTTTAACTTTTCCATCTCCTTATATAACAAAGGCGCGTGATCCTGAATCACGATGGCGGTGCAATATCCCTTACGACTTAATGCGTCAGCTACCACGTTTGCCTTTCCGGGATGGTAGTGAATACCTAAGTCGTAGTCCTTTATTAATTCCAACCATCGTCTTTGCCTAAGGTTGAGATCTGGCTGCGTGAAGATATACTTCAAACTCTTGTGATCCGTAAAAAATCCGCAGTGGTTTCTGACCAAATAGTGCCTCCATATCTTAAGGGCGTGAACAACAACGGCCTATTCCAAGTCATGTGTCGGGTAGTTTAACTCATGGGGTCTCAACTGATGAGAGGCGTATGAAATAACCTTTCCGTCTTGCATGAGAACACATCCCAATCCTTGGCGAGATGCATCGCAATGAACATGGAAGTCCTTCCTGATATCCGGTAGGGTCAGTATGGGTGCTGACACTAACCGGGTCTTAAGGGTGCGAAAACTTTCCTCGCATTCGGGAGTCCATTCAAACTTCTCTCCCTTCTACAATAACTTGGTCATAGGCTTGGCTATCTTGGAGAAATTCTCGATAAACCTCCGATAATACCCTGCTAAACCAAGAAAACTTTGTATCTCCGATACGTTGGTGGGTGGAAGCCAATCCGTAACTGCTTCCACGGTGGCAGGGTCTACTGCAATACCTTGTGCAGAGATGATATGTCCAAGGAATTTTACTTCTGTCGTCCAAAACTTGCACTTGTTGTACTTGGCGTATAACTGGTGTTCCCTTTGTTTTCCTAGGGTCAACCGGATGTGAGCCTCGTGCTCCTCTTCATCCTTGGAATAGATGAGGATGTCATCTATGAATACCACGATAAATTTGTCCAGATATTCCATGAACACCTTATTCATCATATTAATGAAGAAGGCCGGGGCGTTAGTCAATCCAAAAGACATAACTGTGCACTCATATAATCCATAGCGAGAGGTAAAAGTCGTCTTGGGTATATCCTCCTCTCGAATCCTCAGCTGATGATATCCGGATCGCAGGTCGATCTTGGAAAATACCGTAGCTCCTTTTAGCTGGTCAAATAGGTCATCGATCATGGGTAACTAATATTTGTTCTTGATGGTTACCTCATTCAAGGCTCGGTAATCTACGCACATACGCTTAGCCTTGTCCTCTTTCTTCTCAACGAAGATGACGAGGGCTCCCCACGGGGATGTGCTAGGTCTGATGTATCCCTTCTTCTCAAGATCCTCCAACTATTGCTTCATCTCAGCTAGCTCATTGGCGGCCATCCGGTATGGTCACTTGTAGATGGGAGTGGTTCCGGGTACCAAATCAATCCGGAACTCAATATCCCTCTTGGGTGGCATCCCTGGTAAATCCTCCGGAAATACGTCCGGGTATTCGCAGACTACCGGTATCTCCTCCAAGGTAATCTGGTGCAGCCTCGGTCTTCCGGACTTCAGGCTCGGCATCTGGAATGTGACGGCAGTCCCTTCTTCACTGGTCACAGTTACTTGTCTCCGGGCACATCTTATCACACCTTGGTGTTTATTGAGCCAATCCATCCCTAGAATGAGATCCAAGCCTTGGCATTCTATTAGGATGGGGTCAGCCCAGAATATCGTGCCTTGGATATCTACCCATACCCTTGGACTATAGGAATGGGCTAAAGTTTGCTTGCTAGGGGTGGCTATTAGTACGGGTCTTGGTAGCTCACTTATGATCAGATTATTCTTTTCCACAAAAGTTGTTGATATAAAAGAGTGCGTAGCTCTAGTGTCAAATAAAACCACTGCAAGGGCCGAATGTACCGTGAACTTACCCATGACGATCTCGGGTGCGGCCTGGGCTTCTTCGGCGGTGACGTGGTTGACGCGGGCGCGGATGTCCGGGTTTGTCGCGACTCCTGGAGCGCGCTTAGGGTGAGGGCACTGGTGGAGGTAATGCCCCTCCTGGCGACAGTTGAAGCAGATCACGGGCTTGCCGTGCTTGTCGCGTAGAATTTCCGCCTTCTTGGCCGGGGTGGGTGGGGCGGCTGGTGTGGTCGGAGCGGGGCGAGGCTATCTAGCTTCGGCGTTGGTGGTGGGCGGCACCGGACGATACACCGGGCAGGGATGGTATTGTGGCGCCGGTGGAGGAGGTGTGAAACGGGGCCTTTGTGCCACACCTTGGTTCTACCTGAAGGCAATCATCCTTTTTTTTTCAGGTCGACCTTGTTCTGCTGGGTCTCCTGAATGATAGCTTTGTTTACCAACTTTTGGAAGTTGGCATAATCTCCGTAAATAAGCTGAAGGGACAACTCATCCTTTAGTCCCTAGAGGAACTTAGACTGTCTGGCCGTATAGGTACGGACCTCCTCAGGTGCGTACCGGGCCAACCTGTTGAACTCATGAAGATACTCTGTTACGGACCTGCTCCCCTGCTGCAGGTCCCTGAACTCTTGTTGCTTCTGGGCTATGATCCCATCGGGGACGTGGGCGACGCGGAAGGCGACTGAGAACTCTGCCCAAGTGTGGACGTGTCCCTCGGGCAGGGTCTCGCGCAGGTTGTCCCACCATTCTGCGGCGGGACCCTAGAGCTGATGGGTGGCGAAAGCCACCCTCTCCTGCTTAGTACAAGCCAGGAGGTCCAGCTTCTTTCCGATGGTTCTCAACCAATCACCAGCCTCCATGGGGTTGGTGGTGCTTGAGAACGTGGGAGGGCGGACTCGGAGGAACTCCGAGAGCTGAGAGGCGGGGGCGGGAGCGGGAGTGGCTGGGCGAGGCAGCTCGGGTTGTTGGTGGAGACGAAAAAATTGAGCCCGCTTCTCCTGCATTTGCTGCTGCTGCTGTTGCATTTGATTCAGTAGAGCAGCCACCAACTTATTCTGATTGGCCATCATCTCGGCCAGGGTGGGGTGGTTGGCGACCGGGGCTTGCCTTTGCCCGGTTGCTCCCCACTAGGGCAAGTTGCCGTTCTCTCCTCCGTTCTGGGGAGCGTCGGAGCCTTGAGTGTTAGTCATCCTGAAGTTTCCAAAATAGATAACACTTTCTTAGGGGGAATTGATACTAAGCTTTTATTCCAAAATGTCGTTCTTGCGATTACATTTATTGTCTTTTATTTGATTCTCCACTCATGCCTTATATTGACATGAGTGGCATTACAAAAAATATTAAAAGAAACAATCAATCGTAAATACTACGTCTATGGCAGCTCAGGGGACGACTCGACCATGGGCTCGATGGAGACGGTCGAGGTGGTGGAACTGGAGGGTCCAACGGGAGGTGCGCTGCGGGAAATCCTCTTGGGCCTCACGGTGGGGATCCAAAGCGATTTCCGCTTGCGGGGCGGAAGGGGTGCGATCTCTTCGATATATTTCTTCAATTCCTTGAGCTGGTGACGGAGCTGGGTGTTTACTATGGCACCTTGGCGTAGGAGCTCATTCTGACGCCTCAACTCTTCTACCTCGAGGGTCAACTGGGGGTTCTGCTGGACCCGTCGACGAAGCTCAGCATTCTCACGGTTCAGGTTCTCCGAGGTATGGCGGTAGAAGTCGATGGTGTCATGCTGGTTGTCTGCGTCAAGAACGGCCTCTGTGTGGAGGTTGTCCATGGCCTCCAAAAGTCTCATGGTGCGGGCGATGGTGGAGTTGCTCTATGTGAGGGGGCTGATGTAGATGCTGCGGTGACTCCCTGGTGTGCGCATGGGCATGAAGCAGTAGATGGTGTCACGGAGGTGACAGCCGTAAACCAGTCGAAGCTCAGCGAGGGCCTGAAGTGCAGCGCGCAGGCTAGCCACCACGAACGAGGGTCCTCCGACTCCATGGGTGTAGAAGGGAGGCTGCGTGGAGGAGGAGCGGATGACAACCGTGACCTCGCAGTAGCTCTCGCTCGCATCGGGAAAGATCCCGTGGAACGCGGGCTCATGGGAGAATCCCAAGAACTCGACGAGTACGCGAAGCTCGCGGATAAATCCGGCCTCGTCACGAAGAGTCCCGCTCATGGTATGGACCGACATCTACAAAAGAGAGAAATTTTTTTGTGAAATCTCAGAAGATGAGAGGATAAGTAATTTTGTAAGAAAATATGGTTAATATAAGTCCTAAGGTCAGGTCTGTTTGGCTTCCTACAGTCAAGTCGACTCTAATACCATCTTGTCACGCCCCGATTTATTAAATCAGGACTTTTATTGAAATTCCATAGAAAATCAATAAAAACAAGACGTTCATCATGCGACCACGTACAATACGAGCAATCATGCACGGTTCGTAGACCGTATTAGTACAAAAGTGAATAAAGGTGAAGAGAAACTAATAAAACAAAGAGTCCTAGATGAACGCCTTCTTCCAGTCTCGCCTTGACTGGGTCGGTACTCCAGACCTTCATCCTCCTCATAGTAGACGGGCTCTGGTGATGTAAGTCAATGGGGGTGAGTACAAACGTACTCAGCAAGCCACCGGATGCCAATATAATGCAGAGTAATAACAAGGGAGATAGTGGCAAATTTTGCGGAAAAGCATAATTGTAAAGCATTAAATGTGATCAATTTATTAGTACTGAAATGTAAACATGTGTATGCATCATCATCTTCTAACTCGAGGGGTACAGTCAGCCCCACCTCTCTCAACAGTCCTTACATGCCATGAATAACTCAACCATTCAAACAATTGTAAACTAACTGCGAGTAGTCACACAACCCGCCCTTGACCGTGGGCTCGGCTTTTCGAAAAGATTGAATACTCTGATCAGAGATGTACCACTGTACCCACTAGGCACGCACTCATCACTTACACGAACATGTAACAATATGACCCATACCACGGGAACTCATGCCAAAACCTTCCATATGGTCCTCCTCGACCCGACAGCACCCTCTTATGGGTTTCATATGGTGTCCCGACGCGTCGAGCCTCACCATACCCCCCCCCCCCCCTTGAGCCACGTCGGTACAAGTCACCCACAGGTTGCCCCTTGCCCCCTCCACTATGGTGCATCGAGTCGGATTGTTCCATAATTTCAGTTAGGACTTACCCATTAGACTTGTGGTTGGTACGGAAGTGCTTTGCAATAGATCCCGCGGACCGGTCCTTATGGTGCCCCGGGTGGGACCAACTAATGCCCTAGCTTGCACCCGGAACCCACCATACTTATAACATAGCCAACTCCAACAGAGTCCAGAGACAAGAATAACGGGGAAATTTCATATAGCAGAATCCATCTATCTACGACTCATTCTTTTTATCCTATAGCAGTTGTGTCGGTACATTGGACACTAGCTAATACTTTTATAGTAGAGTGACAAGGAGTTAAGGCTCAATAAGCATGGCTTGGGCTTGCACACAAGGATGGAGATCTAATGAATATAAGTGTAGGGCTTGATATTTGACAAATGCAATATTATCCTATGAGTTATAGCGATAATTTATTAAAACATGGGCTCAATGATGATCAAAATGGGGGTTGTGACTTGCCTTGATCAGCAAAGGGTGAAGGTGGAAACTGTTTTTATGGCATTAATGTGTAGAGAATAAAATGCTGAATTTAATAAAACTGGAATGGTGAAATTTGTAGTTAAAATGAGCAAGTTATGAATTTTCAAAGTTTAAACTATTTTCTGGAATTTTATTTAAACAGAAAATGGGCTTTAGTCCACGGTGAGTCAGGCCCACGGTGGACAGGCGCACTGTGTGCGTGAACCGGATCAACCAGGACCGTCGGATCTGGATCCAGCGATCGGGCGCGAGGCGGGAAGGGTTAAATGAAATCGGAAGGCCAGAATTAAAACGTACCGAACAGGTACGCGTGGACGCACGAGATGAAGTCAAGTTTTTAAACAACGATCAACGGCCCAGATGCCTTGATACCGGTTTGACCGGATGGATGCCTTGGATTAAACCCGGGGGGTTATAATCCTGGTCGTCATCACAGACCGAACGACCGTGGATGCGTCCGGCACGGCACGAGTTAAGGGGGAACGTACCCCCTTCGTTCTCGGCTCCGGCGGGGCTCGGGTGCGGCGGCGACGATGCCGGCGAGGGGGCTAGGCCCTAGATCTAGGCGAAAACGGAAAGAGGGGGCGATGGCGGTCATGACCGTATCTGTGGCGGCGAAGAAGGACGTCCGAAGGTGACCGGCGGCGAGGGTAGACGGTGAGGGGTATTCGGGTGCTCGACGGTGATGGCGATCCGACGGTCCTCTCGGCCGACGGAGGCGTGGCCGAGGACGGGCGAGCTCCGGCGGTCTCGACGGTGGTGACGACTAGGACGGAGGGAGCCGGAGTCGACGGCGATCGGCGACCGGAGGTGGAGCAGGGGGGAACTCGAAAAAGGTGACCGAGGCACTTTGGTGTGCTTGGGCTCGGCTAAGGCAGCGTGGGTAGAGGGCGGTGGATGAGGGGGTTTAAATAGGGGGTTTTCCGATGCAAGAAGGGAAGGATGCCGGTGGAAATCCGAGGGGGTTCCATTTTTGCGCCGGCGAGCTTCCATGTGTACGGTTAGGCTTCTATATCCACGAATCCGCGTCGGGATTGGATGGAAAGAGATCGTCGGAGTCAGGGGATCACGATCCCGGGCTCGGTTTGGCGAGATCGGGCGGTCGGCGATGGATTTGGGAGGGGATCTCACCGGAAAGGAAAGGAGGGGGGTTTCCATCGGAGAAGATGGATCCGACAGGTGGCCCCCACCTGTCTGCGGTGTGAGCGAAAAAGGAAAGCTAGACAGGCGGGCCCTGACGACCAGAGAGTCAGAGGCGGGCGCGTGAGGCTGACGGGTGGGCCAGGCGAAGCGCGGGCGTGGGGAGGAGAGAGGGGGAGTGCACCGATAGGCGGGTCCCGCTTGTCAGTGACATAGAGCTGGGTTGGGCTGGGCTGGAGGCTAATTCAGGTTGAGGCCCATTTATATTTATAATTGTTTTCTGATTTAAAATAAATCCAGTAATTCGTTTATTTGATTTAGGGTTGAATCATTGTTGATAAAAATTTGTAAAAATTTCTAAAATTATGTCTTGGCCTCTAGTTTATCCCATAAATTTTCAAGTCCAAATTTTGGATATCTATCTCTGTTTGGCTTTAATAGGGCTCCTTAAGGGTTTTAAATCGTGGGGTGTTACAGCTACCGAGGCTCAACAGATTGGATCTGTCACCCCGGTCCGACCGGCATTGAGGTACCGGTCTGACCGGAGCCTCTCATCACGCTGTTGTCGGCAATAGCCGGTCCGACCGATGGCTCTCCACCGGTCCGACCAGGATCCTTCGCACAGGGCGCACCGAAGCCGAAGTTTGAGCCCTCCTAAGCCCTGCGCGCCAGAGCTCTGCGCGGTCAAAGGTCGAAGTCCGGAGGTCCCTTCGCTCGGTGTGACCAGGAGAGCACAATCGGTCCGACCGACGAGGCTTCGCCGGTCCGATCGCCGAAGTCGCGCTTCGCATCTGACTTCGGTGCACCGCCCAAAGCCCATTCACAACCCTTCGGTCCGACCGGGGTTATACCTCCAGTCTGACCGGGTTTGAGGCCGAAGGCGTCCCAAGGACCCTTTGGACCAGCACCCGCAATTACTCCGAATCGGCCTCCGAATTGGCCAATTCCAAGTATTTTGGTCATTTTGTTACTATTTACATTGCTATCAATACTTTCAGACAAATGGATTAAAATAGTAGTTATTTATCTGATTGCCTGGCGACTCCAAATCCCTTGTCACTATCCAGGGTAGTCGGAACGCGACATCGGTATCGTTGCGATACTTTTGGACGTCGAACCGGCCCAAGTGCGAGAGTGCATTTCTGTGTCAACAGTAGGTATGCTGAATGGGTTGCTAACATTGTGCCTGTTGAGAAGAAAGGGAGTGGCAATATTCGTGTATGTGTTGATTTTAGGGACTTGAACAAGGCCACTTCAAAGGACGAGTACCCCATGTCGATAGCCGACATGTTGATCTACGATGCTTCAGGACACAAGGTATTAAGTTTTCTTGATGGTAATGTTGGTTACAATCAAATTTTCATGGCCGAAGAGATGTTTACAAAACGGACTTCAGATGTCCTAGTTTTGTCGGCTAGTTTGAGTGGGTAGTAATGACTTTTGGTTTGAAGAATGTTGGTGCTACATATCAACATGCTATGAATTTGATCTTCCATGACTTGCTAGGAGTTATGTTAGAAGTCTACATAGATGATGTTGTAGTCAAATCGGATGTTATTAGTAACCATTTAGCTGATTTGAGAGTTTCTTTTGAAAGAATGTGTCAGTATGGCTTGAAGATGAGCCCACTCAAGTGTGCTTTTGGCGTGTCGGCAGGCAAGTTCTTAGGATTCATGATTCACGAGAGAGGTATTGAAATTGATCCTAAGAGACTTGAGAGGATTAGAGAGTGTGAAGCATCGATATGTAAGAGAGATGTGCAAAATTGCTAAGTAAGGTAAATTATTTGTGTCGCTTTATATCTAACTTATCTGGGCAAGATTGATGCTTTTGTCCCTATACTTCGGCTAAAAAATGAAGCCGAATTCACTTGAGGGGTAAGTCAGCAATGTGCTTTTGACCAAATCAAGAAGTTCTTATCATCACCACCAGTGGTAAGATCACCAAAAGTTGGAATTTCATTTCGGCTATATGTTGCTACAGAAGATAGCGTGATAGGAGTTGTGTAGACTCAGGAAGTAGAAGGGAAGGAGTACATCATCACGTTCTTGAGTCGTCGCCTATTGGATGCTAAGACGAGGTAATTGTTTTTAGAGCGTTTATGTTTATCACTTTATTATGCATGTACCAAACGTCATCACTATCTTCTATCTAGCACATGTATCATTACTTGTCAAACTGATGTTATAAAATATATGTTGTAAAAGATGATTCTAAGTGGGAGAATCAGAAAGTGGGCTTATGCTTTAATCGAGTATGATTTGGCTTATAAACCCTTGAAAGCTATGAAAAGCCAATTTTCACAAATTTTATAGTTGATCACCATGTAGATGTCAATTGGAGTGACGACATTGCTTTAGTTGAAGTGGTACCATGAAAATTTTACTTTGATGGTTCGACTTGCAAGAATGGCGAAGGTGTTGGACTAGTTCTCATATCGCCTAGCGGCACGAGTTTCGAGACCTCGGCCCATTTAGAATTCTCTTGCACTAATAATCAAGCCGAATATGAAGCTTTATTGTTAGGACTTGAAATTTTAGACTCCATTGGTGTTAAATGTATTCATGCATATGGTTATTTACTATTAGTGGTACAACAAGTAGCCAAAGATGCCCAATGCTTTAATGGTTTATTAAATAGCTAATTGGACAAATGTCCAAACATAATTGGTACTTTTGATGATTTGAAATCGCTCATGTGTCTAGAGAAGCCAATTCAAAAGAAAATGATTTGGCTCAGCAAGCATCTAACTATCAAATTAAAAAGAGGTAAATTTTTCGCAAAGGAAAAGCTAATGCTTGATGAATTTTGCCACGTGAGTCAGACTATGTCGGTCTTACTGACCTGACATGGCCAGTCCGATCGTAGGTGTCCAGTCGGTTTGACCGGCTATGTCAGGATGGTCTGACCACTTTGTGCTGGTCGGCTGACAACGGCCAGTCTGACCGGCCCACCATGGCCGGTCTGACCGGCCCATGCCGGATTGATTCAGGGCTTAGGGGGCAGGTTGAAATCGTTGTTTTAAACACCAATTCAAGTGAGGATATGGCGATGTAACGCCCCGATTTGATAAAACTGGGAATTTATTGAAATTCCATAGAAAATCAATAAAAACAAGACGTTCATCACACGACCGTGTACAATACGCCAAGCATTCATGGTTCGTAGACCATATTATTACAAAAGTGTTAAAGCAAAGAGAAACTAGTAAAATAAAGGTCCTAGATGAACGTCTCCTTCCAGTCTCGCCTTGACTGGGTCGCTAATCTAGACTTCATCCTCCTCGTAGTAGACGGGCTCTGGTGGTGTAAGTCAATGGGGTGAGTACAATCGTACTCAGCAATCCACCGGATGCAAATATAATGCAGAGTAATAACAAGGAAGATAATGGCTAACTTTGCGAAAAAGCATATTTGTTAAGCAGTTAATGTGAACAAGTTATTAGTACAGAAATTTAAACATGTGTATGCATCATCTTCTAAATCGAGGGGTACAGTCAACCCACCCTCGCTCAACGACAGTCCTTACATGCCATGAATAACACAAACATTCAAGCAATAGTAAACTAACTGCGAGAAGTCACACAACCCACCCTTGACCGTGGGCTCAGCTTTTCGAAAAGATTTAAACTCTGATAAGAGGTGTACTACTGTACCCATAAGGCACACACTCATATACGCACACCAAAGTGTACGAGATGACCCATACCACGGGAACTCATTCCAAAACCTTTAGTATGGAACGCGCCAATTCGATAACATCGTCTTATAGGTTTCATATGGTGCCCCAGTCACTTCGGGCCAACACCATACCCCCCTTGAGCCACGTCGATACAAGTCACCCGCAGGTTGCCCCTTGCCCCCTCCACTATGGTGCATCAAGTTGGCTTGATCCATACCTCCAGTTAGGACTTACCCATTAGACTTGTGGTTAGTACGGAAGTGTTTTGCAACAGATCCTGCAGACCGGTCCTTATAGTACCTCGGGTGCGACCAACTAATTCCCGAGCTTGCACCCGGAACCCACCATACTTATAACAGAGCCAACTCCAACAGAATCTAGAGACGAGAATAACGGGGAAAATCATATAGTAGAATTCAACTATCTACGACTCATTTCTTTTATCCTATAGCAGTTGTGTCGGTACATTGGACACTAGCTAATATAATATTGTAGAGTGACAAGGAGTTTAGGCTCAATAAGCATGGCTTGGGTTTTCACACAAGGACGAGGATCTAATAAATATAATTTAGGGCTTGAGATTGGACTAATGCAATATTATCCTATGAGTTATAGCGATAATTTATTAAAACACGGGCTCAATTATGATCAAAATTGGGGTTGTGACTTGCCTTGATCCGCAAACGGTGAAGGTGAAACCTCGGGGTAAGACTCCGGTTCTTCGACGGCGTCGTAGTCTTCCGGTACGAAAAATAAACACGACATTCAATAAACAATCCCAAAATCACCAAGACAAGCATACATGTTGGTGTTGTATTAAATAAACGAAATAAAGCCTTAACTTCTATGAAATTATTACATAAATATTTAAGATTGCTTTTAAGGGGTTTCTGAATTTTACATATTGAAATAAGTATTTACCCTAAAGGGTTTTTATTTTCCCAAATGAATGTGAATTAAAATGTACAAAACACCCTACTGTTTTTATTGCTTAAAATAGTGAAATAAAGTTATTATGTCCTCTGAAATCAATATATAAATTTTTAAGGGTCCTTCTGAATTATTTAATGAAATATGAATTTAATCCCAAAGGGGATTTTGCTTTATTATTTAATAAGAATATTTTGTGCAAAATAAGCATATTGTTTTTATTGCATAAAAGTGTAGAGAATAAAAAGACAGATTTAACAAAATTTGAATGGTGAAATTTGGAGTTAAAATGAGCAAGTTATGAATTTTTAAAGTTCAAACTATTTTCTGGATTTTTATTTAAACGGAAAATGGGTTCGGGTCCACGGTGAGCCAGGCCCACAATGGACCCGTGCACTGTGCGCGTGAACCGACCCGATCTGGACCATTGGATCCAGATCCAACGGTCGGTGGTGAGACGGGGGGCGTTAAGTGGCGATCGACGGCCCACAGCTCCCGGTACCGGTTTGACCAGATGGATGGCCCAGATTAACCCGCGAGGGTTATAATCCTAGCCATCCATCATGGATCGAACGGCCGAGGGCGCGTCCGACACGCGCGCGGCATGGGGGGAGGTAGACGCCTTCATCCCCGGCTCCAGCGGCGTGGCGGCGAGCGACCACCGACGGCGGCAATGGCCCACGACCCTTGATACCAGCAAAAATAGAGAGATGGGAGGAAGGGGAGTACAGCCGTACCGGAGACGGCGATGGCAAGGGACTAATGGCGACTGAGGAGCCATGCTGAATAGCGTGGGCCTCATGGCTCCAGAAGTGATGAGTCATTGTCAACGATAGTCAAAGAGGACAGAAAAAGAAGAGATCTGCTGTTTCATGGGCCGCGTGTGACTCAGGTACACGGGCAGCGAGCGACTGTCGGGCAGAGGAGGCTGCGAAGTCGGGCTGGCCCAATCCGGGTGCATGGGCCAGAAGCAGTAGAAGACCCACTGGGCTGTTGACCAGGACCGACTCAGGTACACGGGCGGTGAGCGATTGCCGGGCTGAGAGAGCTGCGGAGTCGGGCTAGCCCAATCCGGGTACCTGGTGCAAAGCCGGTGAAGGCTTTGTCAGTTTCGGCGTAAAACTGACAACCGTTGTTTTTGTATCCGACTGTCCAGAAGATAAGCCGTAGTCGCTACGAAAACTTAGCTTCCGGATAAGTCATCTGTAACTCTAGGCCCACAGTCAGTCAGTCGTGTCTGTAAAAATTCCTAAGGGCAGTAGAGTCTTTTCTTTTATTTTTGAGTCTGTAAAAACCCTAAGGGGCTGGTAGAATATTCCTAGTGTTGGGCTGCCTATAAATAGGACCCCAATCCCTAGGGTTTGGTCCACCCTTTTGGCTGAAATCAAATCCTCTCTATTGGGTCATTTTGTCTCTCTCTTTCTCTCTCCTGTGTGCGTCGCCGGGCTCTTGCTCCCTCCTGTTTTGCATTGCATTTGCTCTAATCTCTTGGATGCATTAAAGCCTTGGTCCCTGTTGATTTTATTTGGTGCACATTGTTTGGTTTGGGGAGTTATTGCTTCGGCTACAGGCTGCCTGAATTTATTTCGTGAGAAGAAGCTTCTCTTTTTGCCTCTGTTCTTCACAAACCGAGTACTAGTTCTTGCTGTTGCAAGTAGTACTACTTTCCTGTAGCTACAGTAGTCTGTGCAGCTTTTCACCTTCTACTGCACAGCTTTTTGATCGAGGCTGACATGCTATGTCACCTTTTTGGCTGTGTTTCGAGTGAAGCTACTCTTTGTTCGAAGCCCTCAGTTTCGCGAGGCAGGCTTCGATCTATCTCCTTCGAAGGCTTCGTTCGATCTTCGGTCTTTGGTTTGCGTTTCTGTGTTGCTAAGCTTCGAGGATTTTTTCTGAACGTCAGTATCGCATACTTCGAACAATAGTGCGAAGGGGCTTCGGCCCTATCTGTTCGAAGTCCATACTTCGACAAGTTTTGAAGTTGGGTTCGAAGCTTGTAGCTCCGCTAGGCCTCGCACTGACATCTGTGTAGCGTGTCACCCTTCGCCTCTCTTTTCGGAGCTTGCTCCTTTCGAAGGTAGAGCATTGGCTTCGGACTTGGTTTTCTGTCGTGTGACAGGCTTCGCTTCTTTGTTCGAAGGTTGTCCGTTTGTGTGTTGTGTTCGAAGCTTTCTGTTCGAAGGTTTTGCTTCGAAGCATTCGGTTCGAAGCTGTGTTCGAAGTTTTGTCTTCGAAGTGCACACTTCGAAGCAGGCTCCGACTCTGTCACTTTGCTCTGAAGCTCTTGGTTCGAAGCTGTGTTCGAAGCCTTGACTTCGAAGTACATACTTCGAACCAGGCTCCGGCATTGTCATACTGCGCTCCGAAGTACACTTCGCAACTTGCCTCTTCGAACTAGGCTAGACCGTGACACCTTCGGCTTCTCGGACAGGCTCTGTCACCAACCTCCGAAGTAGACCTCGACGTGCGAAGGGGGCTTCGCCAAGTTCCGAACTGGAGACAAATTTGGACAGTAACTTCTTTTTCATCTTATACATTCTTAGATCATTTCATAGAGAAGTTTAGGCCTGTTACACCTTGTTCATCTGCCTAGTTGCACTATTTTAGTATTACACTATTTATCATCAGTTGCTTCTAGGTTAGAAACCTTTAGACTTAGGCCTTCTGTTTATTTTCTGCTGCGTAGTCTTTTGAGGTGCGTTGGGTATTGGGATCAGGCCATTGATTCGAAAGAATTTTTAAGGCGCCCATTCACCCCCCCTCTGGTCGCTACTTTCGGTCCTACAAGTGGTATCAGAGCGAGGTTAGGTTTTTTTCCATACCTTAACCGGTTCTAAACCCCAGTAGTGACTATGACGTCTCCTGGCAAGGTCCCGTCCTTGGAAGCCTATGGCTATAATTATTGGAAGACTCGCATGCGAGCCTATCTCATGAGCCAGGGTTCGGACATATGGGACATTTGCGTTCACACCACGTTTGTCATTTTGCAAGTTACTGAGCAAGGTACTGCTGGTATCATTGCTCAGCATCTGAGCAACAGTAAGGTTGTGAACATTCTGTTTTCTGGCTTAGGTCCCACTGAGTTTGAGCGTGTGAGTCATCTCTCCACTGCGAGATAGATCTGGGCTACCCTCAAGGCACACCATGAGGGAACAGCACAGGTCAGGCTCGGCTCTATCAGACCTACCAGCGTGAAAATGAAAATTTCACACAGAAGCCGGGTGAATCTGTTGAGGCTTTGTTTGGTCGCTTTCAGTCGATCATTAACAAGTTTCGGGACAACAAGGCTGAGGGTGCTCAGTTAGTCTCAGATCACGAGCAGGCGCTCAAGGTTCTTCATACCTTGGACCCAAGATCTGGGAGATCAAGGTATCTTCTATCGTTGAGAGCACTTCGTACGATACCTTGACCATTTCTGAGTTATTTAGCAAGCTGAAGGCCACTGAGGTAGATATCCAGTTGAGATCAAATCTCACTGGTTCTGGATCAAAATCCCTGGCCCTTGCTACACCTTCTGTTGATCCCTCTGCTGTGAGCTGTGTTGGGTTCTCTCTGATGTCTATCACTGAGGACCAGCTTGAGTTGTTGGGAGATGATGATTTGTGTCTCTTTAACAACCGGGTGCGTCGTGTCTATGATAAAAGAATGTTCAAAAGACACGGCACAAAATCCGGATGCTTTGAATGTGGTGATCCAGGACACTTCATCGCCGACTACCCAAGCGCAGTGGATACAAGAAGGGCACCAGCAGCAGCTTCCACGACTCCGCAAGCATGAGAGCCCCTCCTTCAACAAGGGCAAGCCGAAGACCTCGTTTCTTCAAGAAGGCCCTGAAGGACTACCGGCGAGAGAACAAGAAGCGCGACAAGGCCTTCTTCGCCGAGATGGAGAAGAGCTACTCCAAGAGATCCACGTCTTCTTCCTCTTCATCGAGCTCAAGCGATGAGGAGATCTCCGTGAAGAAGGGGAAGGACAAGGATGATCCGGCGGGCCTCTGCTTCATGGCCTTCGGAGACAAGCCGAAGAGCCGCTCACACCAGCGCCGAAGATCCCGCAAGAGCTTCTGTTCTATGGCTCTTGGGGATAGAGAAGGAAAAGAGCTCCTCCGACGACTCCGACGACGACAACAACAAGGTATCATCCTACGAGCGCGAAATAGTTGATTTACTTGAGAGCAATCGTCAGGAGTTGAGATATCGGGAAAAACTACTTAGGGGGGCTAAGAAAAGGATAGACGAATTAGAGAGTGAGCTTGCCGTGGCCAACGGCAGAATTGAGAGCCTATCTTCTTCCCCTTGCTTGGGTGATAGCAGTGAGTGCCCGAAATGTGAGGTGCTTCTGTGTGATCTGTCGACTCTGAAGTCCAGGTACACAGAAAGGGTTGATGAGAGGGACGCTTTGGCCACTGAGCTTGAAAGCGCTCAGCAGGAGCTGAAAGATGCTCAAGCCACTGTCGTCGCACCCTGTGTTGATTGCCCATCTCATCTAGCTGCCTTAGCTGAGCTGAAATCCAAGGGCGATGAGCATTTGGGTGATTTAGAGAGGTTGAGAGCTGAGCTTGCGCAGACTAGGCTAGATCTTGAGACATTGTCAGTTCACCCACTGTCTGTGAGAACTGCCTGTCTCTTAGATGGAGTTGATTAAGCTAAAAGCCGGGGAAGTCTGTCCAAGTAGAGAGTGAGTGTGAGACCTGCTTGTCTCAAGTGGAGGTTCTAGCTTCTTTGAGAGAGGAGCTAGCAGATTCTCAGAATGAGAACTTTTACCTCCGGTCTATCCTGAGTTGGATCAGTGCCAGAGAGCCACAGCTTGCATGATGATCCAGCAGTTCAAGAGGCAGGATGGGTTTGGGGTAGGTTACACCTACACCAAGGCTGACTTTGAGAATGCCATTAGCCGGCAGTGGAGTGGAGTAAAATGACTCCTGAGCAGAGATAACCCCAAGACTCACTCCACTGAGACCTCCCAGGCTTGCAGCCCAAGGATGGAGTGATTCATGAACCACCCAAAGCTCCACCAAGAAGCCTATCTGGGTTCCTAAGCCCAAACACCTCCACTCTTCTCTAGACTCTCTCCTGGACCCTCTCAACCCAAGAAGACCACACCAAACACTACCAAGCCCAAGAATCCTAAACCTCAACCACATCCCAAGAAGACCACCTATCATTGTGAGTACTGTCAGAGAGAAGGGCATCTTGCGGAGTTCTGCTTCAGGAGGAAGCGGGTTGAGAGAGCAGAGAGGGCTCGTAGTGATCAGGAGCAGTTCTATCAGCAGGGTGGTAGACTGCGTGTTCCTCGACGCGGGGAGAGGCTGGGCCAGGCCGCGTCGTGTAGGTGGTGGTAGAGGAGACGGCTTTCTTGCCCGTACTCCAGTGGTGGTGTCCGTTCCGACAGAGTTCCAGACCGTGTTGGCTATGGTTCTGGACCTCGTGGCCACAGGGTTAGGAAGAACCGAGGACCGCGCTTTGAGTCGCATTTTGGTCCAAACTCTTTTGATGGTTTTCGCTTTCCATCTTTTGAGCAGATGGCTCGAACACTGGTTTAGCTCTTTTGCTAAACCTAGTGCCGGACCATTTGCTCCCACTTACAGACACTGATTGTGCAGGACCGAGGACTGGAGGATGTTTGGGATTATGGACTCAGGATGCTCTCGCCACATGACGGGACATCGCAGATGGTTCTCCAGTCTCACTCCCCCGAGCTCCAAAGAATACATCACATTCGGTAACAGCGGTCAAGGGAAAGTAAGTGGCATAGGCTCAATTAGCATTTCAGATCATTTCTCTTTGAAGAATGTTGCTTTGGTTAAGAATTTGAACTTTAATTTGATCTCTGTTTCGCAACTTCTTGAGGATGGTTTGGAAGTGCGTTTTAAGAAGGGCAATTCTTCTGTGGTTGATTCTAGAGGGTCTTTGGTTTGTCAGATTTTACCCTTCGGTAAGTTTTTCGAATTGACTTCTCTAGTTCTTTTGGCCCTTCTCGTTGTTTGATTGCTGGATCTTCTTCTGAGCTCTAGAAGTGGCATAGGAGGTTAGGTCATTTGAGGTTTGATCTGCTAGTCAGGTTAAGCTCTATGGACCTCATCCGAGGATTGCCCAAGCTTAAAATGGAGAAGGATCTAGTTTGTCATCCCTGTCGTCATGGGAAAATGGTTGCCGCTTCTCACTCACCTGTGACTCAGGTGATGACTTTCGTATCCAGGCGAGCTTTTACATTTGGACACTGTAGGTCCAGCTCGGGTACGCTCAGTCTGTGGAAGTGGTATGCACTTGTGATTGTTGACGACTTTCTCGATTCTCGTGGTTTTCTTTTTGGAGTCTAAGGATGAAACTTTTCAATTTGTCCATGACCTGATTTTGAAGCTGAAGAATGAGAACAATGGTCGGATGCGAGCATTCGCTCCGACAAACGTCTCTGAGTTCAAGAACTCTCAGTTCGTCAGCTTCTGTAGTGATCAGGGTCCTGGACCATCAGTTTTCTTCTCCTTACACTCCCCCACAGAACGGCGTTGTGGAACGAAAGAACCACACGCTAGTTGAGATGGCCAGGACGATGCTCGATGAGCACAGGACTCCTCGGCGTTTTTGGGCTGAAGCCTGAACACGGCTTGCTATCTGGCCAACCGCATTTTTCTTAGAGCTTACATTGGTAAGACGTCATATGAGTTGCGTTTTGGCAGACAGCCAAAGGTGAGCCACTGCGAGCGTTTGGCTGCAAGTGCTTTGTGCTCAAGAAGGGAGGGCATTTGGACAAATTTGAGTCTCGTTGCTGGGATGGTGTTTTCTTGGTTATGCATTGCATTCTCGAGGCTTCCGTGTTTGGAACCTCGAATCCCAGCTGCTTGTCGAGACTTGTGAGGTTTCATTTGATGAGTCCTTGCCTTCTTTGACTCCTTCTTTTGAGCTTTCTAGTGATGATGACTCGGAGAGTCCATCTTCGAGGAAGATGAGGATACTCTAGCTGCTGTTGAGGGTGGGCCTTCTGCATCCCCTGCAGAGCCCACACCTTCTGAGACTTCGACTGATGATGAGGCGACCTCTGATCACTTCTTCCACTTCGATCGAGCCCCCTCAATCGAGTCCAGAGGTGCCAGCTGCTGACTCCGGTGAGGTGACTTCAGATCACCAGGGAACCCGAGCAGTTCAGCGTGACCATCCCTCAGAGCTCATCATAGGTGATTGACTGAGAGAACTTTGCGTTCTTCTGCCTCTCTTGCTGTGTTTGCGGAATCTGCGTTTGTGCATTTTTTGAGCCCAGAGATGTTTCTCATGCTCTTTTTGATTCTAATTGGATTAATGCTATGCAAGAAGAGCTTGAGAATTTTGTCCGCAATCGGGTTTGGACATTGGTTGAGCCGCCACCAGGATGCAACCCATAGGCACCAAGTGGGTATTCAAGAACAACAAGGTGAAGATGGGGTGTGTGGTGCGCAACAAGGCTCGACTAGTTGCCCAAGGTTATTGCCAGAAGGAGTGTATTGACTTTGAAGAAACCTTCGCTCCTGTTGCCCGTCTTGAGTCCATTTGTATTCTTCTAGCTTTTGCCGTTTCGAAGGGTTTTAAGCTTTTTCAAATGGATGTTAAGAGTGCTTTCTGAACGGGTACATAGAAGAGGAGGTTTATGTTAGGCAACCCCCCGGTTTTGAGACCCTAAGTTTCCTCGACATGTTTTTAAGTTGTGCAAAGCTTTATACGGGTTGAAGCAAGCCCCCAGGGCTTGGTATGACCGGTTGAAGCAATTTTTGTTGGGGGAAGGGCTTGTGATGGGTTCTGTGGAACAAACTCTTTTCTTGCTCAGAGATGCTTCAGATTTTTAGTTGCTCAGATTTACGTGGACGATATTATCTTTGGCGGTACTACTGATTCTCTTGTGTCCAAGTTTTCTGAGCAGATGCACAGTGAGTTTGAGATGAGCTCATGGGTGAGCTCAAGTATTTCTTAGGGCTCCAGATCAAACAGCCAAGGAAGGCACCTTCATCCACCAAGGTAAGTACACTCGTGATATGCTTAAGAAATTTGACTTTGGTGGTAAATTGAAGCCGTAGATGACCCCGATGGGCACTTCGGGGGTCTGGACAAGGACGAGAGCGGTGTCAAGGTCAATGAGAGAGAGTTTCGAGGGATGATCGGTTCGCTGTTGTACTTAACGGCAACAAGACCGGACATACAGTTCGCCGTGGGACTTTGTGCGCGATTTCAGTCTTCACCACGCGCGTCTCATCGACAGGCTGTCAAGCGCATTTTCAGGTATCTCACCTATGCGCCTGATCTTGGTCTTTATTATTCAGCATCATCATCTCTTGAGTTATCTGGCTTTTCGGACGCTAACTTTGGTGGGTGCCGGTTGGATCGCAAGTCGACTTCCGGTACTTGCCAGTTTCTTGGTTCTTCCCTTGTATCTTGGTCTTCTCGAAAGCAATCTGGAGTTGCTCTTTCGACCACAGATGCTGAGTACGTAGCTGCTGCTAGCTGCTGCTCACAGTTGGTTTGGATGATTTCCACTCTACGAGACTTTGGGTTGTTCTTTCCTACCAGGGTTCCATTGTTTTGCGACAGCACTAGTGCTATTAGTGTAGGGAAAAACCCGTGTCTTCATTCAAAAACCAAACATATTGATGTGCGCTTTCACTTCTTGATCAATATGAGAAAGGTGTCATTGACCTTGTTCATGTTGATACCCATCATCAGTTGGCTGACATTTTCACCAAACCCCTAGATCAGTCTTTTGAGCGTTTACGAGGGGATTTGGGTGTTGTGTATCCTTTCTAGGATATTTTGCGTCAGTTTTTTCTTCTTTACTCTTTTCTTGAGTCTTTATGTGTGTGTTCATATCTTGCATATTCACATACACCTTTGAGCTTGCTTCTGTTATATGATTGAACTGCTTTACTTATTCTAGCTGGTACATGCTTTGATTACTTGTCGATGATCATGCTTGGTTCAGTTCACTTGATATGTCTGATATCTGTCATATGCATGGCTTTTATGCTTTAAAAATGAAAAATGATCACCATTGTTTCTGGTAGCTAGCATGTGTAAGCTGAATGTTCTTGCTAGCTGTTACATACCTTATAGCTAGTTTCTGACTTAGATGCAAATATGCAACTTGGACATCTGTATGCTT
>JAAALK010000670.1:0-92745 GCA_019279435.1 Zizania palustris | reverse complement strand
TTGGTTGTGGTGAGGCTGGAGAACCAATTTGCATCTCCGGTCATGTGGCGCGAACAACCGGAGTCCATGATCCACGTGCCCTCCAAGCCTCGACCTGTCGCCTACACATGATAATAGCGTCTCGATCGCTCAGTGCTGGGGTGAGTAAAATAATGACGAGGCATCCAGCACTGAGTGACACGAGTAGTAGGCACAGTAAAAGCAGACGGTCTACGCACATACAAATCAGAATGATGCAAAGTGCGAGGTCTACCTACATGCAAAGAACGCAAAGCATGTCGAGGTCTCCTACTCTGACGAGGTATAAAGCTACTCGCCCGAGGTCTATCACCATAAGGAACATGGTGAATACCTCGAGGAGCAAAACCTCTCCGAGAAGCACGAGGAGCCTCGAAAACAGGACGAGAGTAAACCTCAGACTCATGCATACCTAAAGATGGGTAATGCATGTCCTGATAGCTCATCGCCTGTGCACGTCGCTCATCCTTGATGCGACGGAAACAGAAACCAATCAAATGACCCGCCCGCTGACAGTAAGAACAATGAAACACTCTCCTGGGGGCACTCTCATGGGTCACAGGAGCAACTCTCACAGGCTCCTTGGGTTTCTTTTGAGTGGTTTTCTTGGGAGGATTTTTCTTGATAGGAGGAGTGGTTTTCTTTGGTGGATGGGTAGGCTTTTTGGCTGATGGGGTGTCCAACAGAGCTCTTTCTTTCTCTAGGGTGGTGGGAGAGGTGAAAACAGTTTTGGTTTTACTGTCTGAAGCTATCCTCTCAAAACCCAAACCTAGAGCTACCCGGCTCTGTCAGCACACAACTTGGTCTTGGCCAAGAGCAAATCCATCCTACCCTTTCCCTCAGTGCATTTATTAACCACAGAAAGAAGGTATTCATTTTCAGACATGAGGTTCTCAGCTCGCTCTCTAGCAGTGCCTAGCTGGTCCTTAAGGGTAATGCAAGTGTCACAAACAGGTTGCACATCCTTAGAACTACCGGCCCTCTCCAATCTAGCCTCTAGATCATGAACATGCTTATCACGTAAATTAATGCTATCGCGTAATAAAGAGCAGTTCATGCAATCAATTATATCACGAGGTCTAGAATCCACCTCCAAAAGCTGCTTCTGTGCAGTCTCAAGCTCAGAAAGAGTTTGAGCATGAACAGAACGCAACTGAGCAAGCTCACTCATGACAACAGAACAGGACTCACATTCAGCATCATCAAACTTAGACTTAAGCAAGGCATATTCAGTAGATACATTTTCTAGCCTAAGTCTAAGGTCTTTTCTTTCTCTAGCGGCTTGCACAAGTAATCTATCCTGACCTAGCACTACTTCATTCAGCTCATCTAATTTAATTAGTAGCTGGTCAGATGATAGGTTTACCTCAGATGAGTCAAGCTCATCGCCGCTGTGATCGCTGTCGGCCATGAAACAAAGGCCGGTGAAGTCACGTCCCTTCTTGTCCTTCTTGTCCTCCTTCCTTGGGGACTCCTCCTCCTCAGAGCTCGACTCCTCAGTTGAGGAAGTGTCGATGTCGCTGAGAGCAGCAACAAAGGCTCTGGAAGCGGCCTTGGCTACTTTCTTAGCCATCTTGCCGCGCTTGCCCTTCACAACGGGCTTCCTCTCCTTTTTGTGGTATTTGGGGCGGTCACTCTCATCTCTCTTCTTGATTTTGGGGCAATTGGCTTTAATATGAGAGGTGTCGCCACATTCATAGCAACCACTAAAACCACTTCTCCGCTGATCCCGTCTCTCATGATGAAAGCGGGTGAACCTCCGGGCAATGAGAGCAAGCTCATCATCAGCTAGAGTATCCACCTGCTCCTTTGTGACGGAGACCAGGGAGGACAAAGCAAAACCATCTGCAAGAACACAAGTGCCTGATGTGCTTGGTTCTGCAGTGGTGCCACGGCTAGTGCTAGAAACCAATGCCAATGGCTGTGGCAAAGAGCTTCTGTGCACAGCAAGAGATGCCTTGGGAATCTCTGTGGACTTCAGCTTGCTAAAGAGTTCGTCACAGGTCAATGAGTCATAGCCTGTGGACTCCTCAATGCTCGATATCTTCACTTCCCATATGCTACGGTCAAGAGCATAGAGAAGCTTGACAGCCCTATCGTGATCACTGTAAGCAAGCGTCCCGTTGGATCGCAAGTTACTCACTATCGCGTCAAAGCGAGAAAACATGGCATCTACAGATTCACCAGGTGCCTGCACAAACAATTGATACTGTTGATTGTAGGTGCTTTGGCGCCTGGCCTTAATCTGAGCAGAGCCCTCATGAAAGACAGTGAGTGTTGTCCAAATTTCCCTAGCAGTCCTAAGGTGCTGCACCCTATCAAACTCACTCCGACTCAAACCAATGAACAGAATGTTCCTTGCCTTCGAGTTGGCAATATATTGATCTTTTTCAGTTTGAGTGGTGCGGGTATCAGGGATGGAGTATTGTGAGTCCACAATCTCCCAAATTGCATTTCCTTGGCTTAACAAGTAAGCCTCCATGCGCACCTTCCAGTATGCAAAATCTGTCCCATCGAACAGAGGAATTTTACTGCCTCTATCCATGTCGCCAACAGATCACAAAACCGGTTAAGGTCAACTGGTGATCTTAACCTGCTCTGATACCAATTGTTGGACCGGAAACGGCGACCAGAAGGGGGGGGGGTGAATGGGAGCTTTTAAAAATTTCGGGCTAAAACTTAGCCTTCGGTTCAGATCTGTCTTCTGCGGAACAGGCTTCGAACACTACCTTCGAAGGTCTGGTTCGGAGGTACTTCGACACCTTCGAACACAGGCTTCGGAGGAGCAAAAGTTCGAAGCCAAGAAGACTTCGCTCCACTAACAACCCTCGAAAACCTACTCTGCTAAGTCAGTGCAGGCTCCGCACACAGGGTGCTTCGAGCAACCTTCGCACTTCACCCTTCGCAAGAGCGGACAGCCCTCTGAGGACTTCGACCAAGTACTTGGCGACAGCAACTGGTGCTGGGCTTTGTACGTGAAGGTCTACACGCACACAAAACGGACCACGCTAAGGGCTTCGACACAAGAAGCACGACGGGATACGACCAGGGCTTCGCTAGTAAGCAGCGAGGTCTTGCCTCGTGTTACACAGAGCGACAGCACACTGAAAAACACACTTCGCGAGAAAAACACCCTTCGCCAAGACAGGCTTCGGTGAACTAAAACTAGTGAGGTATGTAAAGCGAGCTCAAGCAAAAGCACAAAGATGCAGGGCTTCGCCGCTTGAACAAGGAACACAAAATATATTGAACTCTGGATGAAAACCAGCGAGGTCTGTGTACAGGAGCTCAACAGTAAATGCTCAAAGTGTTAAATGTTACCTACCGAGCCCCCATATTTATAGCCCACGGCTTCATCCTAAGGAAGTGACTACATTACCCCTAGGGTTTACATTCATTTTGTCTCTTCAGAACTAAGGGGTACAAAAGGTAGTCCACCTTTATTCTGGAGGCTTCTTTGTCAGCTGCAGAGGGGACAGTGTCAGCCTTTTTCAGAACAGACAGTGTCAGCCTTTACAGTGTTGACTTCTAGAACCTCCCTTCGCACCGGAGGGTGCGGTAGCTTCGGCGAGAAGCCTGCAGCCTGTTGGCCTTCGCTCCGCCGAAGAAGTCCTTCGATACAGTGACGGTTTTGAGCCGAAGCCGTCAAAGCCCCTTGGGCCTTCGCACCACCACCTCCGGAGTGGATCACCACGGCTTCGCAGCTACTCCCAGCTCGAACACCGTCCGTCCGTGTACCGAAGCCATGCATGGCCGAAGCACCACAAGTCCACCTCACTCCGAAGCCTCACCTTCGGAGTACCACCCTTCGAAGTCCCTCCTTCGTCCAAGGCCTCCGCATGAAGCATTCCATGAGCACTTCGTCGCAGTGTCTCACTCCGAGCACACTCCTCGACGAGCCTCACCCGGACCATGCCTTCGATGCGCCTCGACTTCTGAGACCTTCGTCGGGCCACCTTCGAGTGTCTCCCTCCGGAGCACACTTCGAACACCTTGCCTCCGCAGAGGACTTGATCCACCAACTCCGAAGTCACTCCATTCGGAGTACCTTCGAAGTGCCTCACCTCCGAGGACTTTGTCTCGGAGCACCTTCAGCCGGAGCCACGCTCCGCACTCTCTGCCTTCACCTGGCACGCCTCGACCCGAGGACCAACCCGGACCACCTTCGCAGCCACTGTGACGGAGCTCCCCGCTCCCCTGGCATCAAGCCTCCCGCTTGACCCAGGTTCACCCGGCTCGAACCCTGTCCGTCGCCTCCGAAGTCCCTGCGCACCACCGACAAGCAAACAAGTGTATCCAGTACTCCGGAGACCTCTCCGGGTTAACAACCTCCGGTACACACTCCGGTGTACCGCCCAAAGTACCGAAGCCTTCGGTACGAACCCAGTCATCGCGTACTGCCGGACCCCTCCGACAGGCACACTCCGCTGCACGGCTGCAGCAAGCAAACACCTCCGAACACCCTTCGGAGAACCCACCTCCGAAGCCCCTTCGGAGGTACCCTTCGAACAGAGGGTAAAAAGCCTGTCAATCACTCATCACAAACACCGAAACCACCCTTGGTTTCTCAGTTTACCTTGGACTTTTCATGTTTACTTAAATAGGTATTCAAATGCACTTAGGGTAAAAATATAAATTCAAATATTTAAACTTCAGTAAAGTTTATATTTATTCCTTTCTGTTCATATACTGAAAACCACTAAATTGGACATGAACTTTTCATTTTAAAATTATTAGGAAACTTAAAATGAGACTAATCACTTTTAAACCCGTTTTAAAAGAAGGACACCCTTTCATTATAATTTCTTCTAAAATTATTTATAAACTAAATTTCAGAAACTTTACAACTTGATTTCCTTTAAATTAAACCAATTTAAACCTAGGTGCCTATTGTGTGGTTTTGTATTGTTTAAATTGAATGTTGTATTTATTTTATTTTACTTTATCCATAACGAGAAGACTACGACACCACCGAGGAGTCGGAGTACTTTCCCGAAGTTCCTCCCTCCCCATTCGCTGAACAAGGCAAGTCACCAAACCACATTTTTGAGCATATTGACCCATGCTTTATTAAACTATCGCTAAAACACATAGGCTATACATGCATTAGTCAAATGAAACCCTTACAATATATTTGTTTAGGATCCCCCGACCATGATGTGCAACCCAAGCCATGCTATCTCGCCTACCTCCTTGTCACCATATGATTAATGATATTAGCTAGTGTCCAAAGTATTGACATGATCGCTATAGGATAAAAATGAGTCGTAGTAAAATGGTTCTACTATATGATCCCCGTTACTTCTTATCCTTGGAATTCTGTTGGTGATGAGGTATGGTTGTGAGTGTATGCATGGTGGGTTCCGGGTGCAAGCTAGGGCATTGGTCGGTAGCACCCGGGGCACTATAAGGACCGGTCTGCGGGATCCGTTGCAATACACTTCCGTACTAACTACAAGTCTAATGGGTAAGTCCTAACTAAGGTATGTTGTGTTCCAAACCGAGGCCACCATTTGGAGATGGGTCAAGCAGCACCTGCGGGTGGCTTGTACCAATGTGGCGCAAAAGGGGGTGCGACGTTAGCCGGGATGCGGCCCGGCGCGCCGGCGAAACCTAGAGCGGGTGGTTATCGCTTGGAGCATTTCATGTCGAGGTTTTGGCACGAGTTCCCGTGGTATGGGTCATCTCGTTTGGGATGAGTGTGTGCCTTGTGGGTACAGTAGTACATCTCTGATCAGAGTCTTAAATCTTTTCGAAAAGCCGAGCCCACGGTCAAGGGCGGGTTGCGTGACATCCCACAGTTAGATTACTTTGAATATGTATGTGCATGATGGTTTGACATGTAAGGACTGTTGTGCGAGGAGGTAAAACGTACTCCTCGAGTTAGATGATGTTGTTGATGCTCATGTTTACTTTTCCGCGTGATTAAATTTGACTACACTAAATGCAATAACTGAAAATGTACTTTTCCGCAATGTTAGCCATTACCCTTCCTTGTTTATTATCCTGCATTATTACTTGCATTTGCGGTGGCTTGTTGAGTACTTTTTGTACTCATACCCATTGGACCCCACAGAGGATGCCTACTATGAAGACGGCCTGGAGTAGCGACCCAGTCAAGAAGAAAGATCCTGAAGAAGGCGTTCGTCATGCTTTTTAAATTATTTTTATCGTTTTTATTAAACCCTGATGTAATAAACATGGTCTGCGCACCATTAATACTGTCGTATGTACGATTGTCGCATGATGAACCTCTTGTATTATTGTTTTTTTATGGAAATTCAATAATGTCTTGATTTTGGTAAATCAGGGCGCCACAAGATGGTATCAGAGCCGACTTGACTGTAGGATGCAAAACAGACCCGTCTAGCCATTAGCTGCAGAAAATTATTTCTCGAAAACATACTTTATAAACTTTGTTCCTCCCCTCACTTTTTCTTCAACTTGCTGTTTTGTAGATGCCTGTCTACCAAGTCCACAGCTACTGTCGTCACTTCGAGGGCTTCGTCTGGGAGCTCTGGATGATGCTCACCTTCCTCGGGTTCCTCTTCGAGCCCAAATTCCAAGGAGTGTACTTGGAGGAGTTTGCCGGACCCTGCGACATCTCCCTCACCGTCCTCGGCTCTGGAGAGCATCTGCCATCCTACACCACCGCACTTGGAGGCCCGACGTTCGACGTCGCGTGCCAACGAGTTGCTCTCTAGGCCCTTATGGAGTTAAGGATGATCTACGATGATCGTCTTCAGAACTCGTCTTTCCGGCTTGTGCCGAAACGCACTCCCGGCGCCTACCGTAGCATCTACCTCGGAGTTCACTCCGTGCGTGATCCGGTCATGTCCCGGCAGTCGCGTCTTCTACAAGCTATGGACGACCTCCATACTGAGGCGGTGCTCGACGCCGATGAGCACCATGAGGCATCTGAGTTTCTTCGTGAAGAGACGAAGAACTTGATCCAGCAGAACGGCGAGCTGCGGCGCAAGATCATGCAGCTGCAGAAGGACATCGCCGAGATGGTTCCTCTCCTTCCTAGGAAGAGGAAACCCATCCGCGAGCCCGTCCCCCGCCCCAAGCGGATCCCACCACACCCCTCCACCGTCGGACCGTCTACCGCCAGCACCCCTGCACCGCGCCCCGGCCTACTCTCCGACCCCATCATCGAGAATTTTCTCGAACCCACCATCCCTCAGGAGCCGCGCACCCGTGGTTCCGAGAGCATGGAGACCGCCTCCGGTGGCGATTAGGCGTTAGGAGTCGCTATCTTAAATAAAACAAAATTTTGTATGTGGTGCTATCCACAACGAGTGTGTTGTGGATAGAATAAAAGCTTGATTGTAATGAACAATTTTTACCACTTTATATATATGCCTGAGCCTTATGAGGTATTTTTTTTGATTGTATTATTGTTCCATCTTCTTTTTGCCTTATAAGGTCGTATGTTCAGAAAATTGCCGACCACCAAAACACCGGCTCCAACAACGGAGAAGGAGGAAGCCGCGACGCACGCGAGGGTGTTGCACCCAACTGGGGTGCAACTGGCCCACGTCAGTCTGGGTCGCCAACCGCCAACCACCCCACTTTGGCGGAGATGATGGCGAATCAGAATCAGCTGATCACCGCCCTCCTCACCCTGATGCAGCACCAACAGACTCAGTTGGACCATCTACAGAATGGGGAAGTCGCCCCTCGCGCACCAGCACCCGCACCCGCTCCCCAACTCTCGGAGTTTCTGCGCGTGCGCCCGCCCATCTTCTCAAGCACCACCAACCCAATGGAGGCCAGAGATTGGCTCCGCACCATTGGAAAGAAGCTTGACCTCCTCCCCTGCACTGACCGGGAGCGAGTGGCCTTCGCCACTCACCAGCTCCAGGGTCCCGCCGCTGAATCGTGGGACAACTATCATGAATCCCAGCTGGACTACCACGTGGTGACATGGGCAGAGTTCACCATCGCCTTCTGTGCCGCCCACGTCCCCGCCGGTGTCATCGCGGTGAAGCAGCAGGAGTTCCGCGACCTGCAGCAAGGCAGTCGGATTGTCATGGAGTACCTCCATGAGTTCAACCGCCTTGCCCGCTACGCACCGGAAGAAGTGCGCACCGACGCCCTCCGCCAGGCCAAGTTCCTTCGGGGACTTAAGGATGAGCTGTCCATCCAGCTCGTCGCCACCGACTACGCCGACTTCCAACGGCTAGTCAATAAAGCGCTCATCCAAGAGACTGAGCAGAATTGGTTGGACCTCAAGAAGAGGAAGATGATCACCTTCAAGCATCAGCAGGCGAACTCTCAGAGGCCCCGCTTCGTCCCTCCGCCACCAGCGCCCGCCTACCATCCTCGGCCCGCCTACAGGCCACCTCACGCCACCGGTGGATCCAACGCTGGGCATCCTCGCCCCGCTCCACCCGCTCCGGCCGCTCAGCCGACGCCAGCCGCCAAGGCCCCAATCTTGAAGGATTGCCAAGGGAGGCCAATCGTCTACTTCAACTGCCGCAAGGAAGGGCACTACTCGCACCAGTGTCCTCACCCCAAGAAGCCCCAAGGCGCGGCACCCAACCAGGCAGTGCGTGCCCGCATCAACCACATCAACGTGGAGGAAGCTCAGGAGGCTCTTGAAGTCGTGCTCGGTACGTTTACTGTGAATTCCGTACCAGCCGTAATATTATTTGACTCTGGAGCAACACACTCCTTCGTCTCAAAAGATTTTGTGAAAATCAACAAATTGGACGTACTCCCTCTGTCCGTTCCCATGGTGATTGCCACTCCAGGCAATAGAACCTTAGCCCGCTTATACAGCCCCAAGGTTCAGATAGAGATCCAAGGAGTATTATTCCGGGCCGAGCCAGTCCTCTTAAAATGCACCGGACTCGACCTCATCCTAGGAATGGATTGGCTGATGAAACACAAGGGAGTGATTGACTGTGCCAACAAGTCCGTCACAGTGACCAACCCTGGTAGCGAAGCCGTCACCTTTCGGATGACCAGTCGCAAACCACTCGAAGTATCCCTCCACTCGCTAGCCCTTGAAGAAGTACCCATAGTCAAGGAGTTTATGGACGTCTTCCCCGAAGACCTACCAGGAATGCCTCCCACGCGGGACATCAAATTCAGAATCGAACTTGTCCCGGGACCACTCCAATCTCCAAGCGCCCATACCGGATGGCCGCTAATGAACTAGCCGAAGTCAAGAGGAACATCAAAGACCTAGAGCAGAAAGGGTACATTCGACCGAGTACCTCACCCTGGGGTTCACCGGTCATCTTTGCCATGAAGAAGGACAAGACCAAGAGGATGTGCGTGGACTATAGAGCCCTGAACGACGTAACCATCAAGAACAAGTACCCATTGCCTCAGATCGACGACCTGTTCGATCAACTGAAAGGATCCTCGATATTTTCCAAGATTGACCTCAGGTCAGGTTATCACCAATTGAGGATTAGAGAAGAGGACATACCCAAGACTGCCTTCACCTCCCGCTATGGACTCTACGAGTATACAGTGATGTCGTTCGGACTCACGAATGCCCCAGCCTTTTTCATGAACATGATGAACAATGTATTCATGGAGTTCTTGGATAAGTTCATCATGGTATTCATCGACGATATCCTCGTTTACTCCAAGACCAAGGAAGAACACGAGACTCACCTCCATATGACCCTCGGAAAGCTAAGGGAGCAGCAACTATACGCCAAATACAGCAAATGCGAATTTTGGTCGTCTGAGGTGAAGTTCCTCGGCCATGTTATTTCTGCCGGAGGAATAGCAGTGGACCCAACCACCATTGAAGCAGTGACCAACTGGCTGCAGCCCACGACTGCGATTGAGATCCGGAGTTTTCTCGGATTGGCCGGATACTACCGTCGGTTCATCGAGAATTTTTCGAAGATCGCCAAACCTATGACCAGGCTGTTGTAGAAGGAAGTAAAGTTTGAATGGACTCCCGATAGCAAAGAAAGCTTCCAGGCTCTCAAAAAGAAGCTCGTGTCAGCCCCTATTCTGACTCTGCCAGACATCCGGAAAGACTTCCACGTCTACTGTGATGCCTCTCGTCAAGGATTAGGATGCGTCTTAATGCAAGAAGGGAAGGTGATATCCTACGCCTCCCGACAGCTAAGGCCGCACGAGCTGAACTACCCGACCCACGACCTGGAGTTAGCAGCCGTGGTTCATGCCTTGAAGATATGGAGATATTACCTTGTGGGGAATCGGTGTGAGGTCTTCACTGACCATAAGAGCCTCAAGTATATATTCACCCAACCAGATCTGAACCTCAGGCAAAGAAGATGGTTGGAATTGATTAAGGATTATGACTTGGGCATCCATTATCATCCAGGCAAGGCGAATGTGGTGGCAGACGCCCTTAGTCGAAAAGGTTACTGCAATGCCATCATGATTCAGGACCAAGCTCCTTTACTTTACAACGAGATGGAAAGGCTGAATTTGGGGATCACCACCCGGTCGTACCTCGCTGCCTTGGAGTCTCGGCCTGTCTTGATAGACCAGATCCGAGAAAAGCAGAAGGAAGACCCGAACATCTTGGAGATCCAACAGAACATGCGGAAGGGTAAAGCCCCCGGATTCTCCGAGGACGAGCATGGTACCGTCTGGTTCAGAAACCAGATATGTGTACCCGACCAACCTGAGTTGAACACTCTCATCCTTCAAGAAGCCCATGATACTCTATATTCCATTCATCCCTGGAGTACTAAGATGTATCAAGACCTGAAGGAAAAATATGGTGGGTCAGCATGAAGAGAGAAATAGCTGAGTATGTGGCCAAGTGCGACACATGCCAGCGAGTCAAGGCAGAGCATCAGAGACCTGCCGGACTTCTTCAACCTCTCAAGGTCCCTGAATGGAAGTGGGAAGAGATAGGAATGAACTCCATCACGGGACTGCCCAGGACCCAAGCTGGTCATGATTCTATCTGGGTGATCGTTGACCGACTCACCAAGGTAGCTCACTTCATCCCGGTCAAGACAACTTACACTGTCGCCAAGTTGGCCGAGTTGTATATGATCCGGATCATGTGCTTTCACGGAGTTCCTAAGAAGATTGTATCTGACCGCGGGAGTCAGTTTACCTCCAAGTTTTGGAAGAACCTTCAAGAGGAACTCGGCACCCGACTGAACTTTAGCACCGCTTATCATCCACAGACCGACGGTCAAACCAAAAGGGTCAATCAGATATTGGAAGATATGCTTAGAGCTTGCGCTCTAGACTTTGGCGTAATGTGGGACAAGAACTTGCCGTATGCGGAGTTCTCCTACAACAACAGCTATCAAGCCAGCCTGCAAATGTCCCCGTTCGAAGTGCTCTACGGACGTAAGTGCAGAACGCCGTTGCTCTGGGATCAAACAGGAGAATCACAACTATTTGGGACAGATATATTGAGAGAAGTCGAAGAGAAGGTCAAGATCATAAGAGACCGGTTAAAGATAGCCCAGTCCCGACAGAAGAGCTACGCCGATAACCGTTGAAGAGACCTAACCTTTGAGGAGGGCGATTATGTCTATCTCCGAGTCACTCCCCTCCGAGGCACTCAGAGGTTCAACATGAAAGGCAAGCTAGCACCCCGCTACGTCGGACCTTTTCAGATCCTCCGACGACAGGGAGAAGTGGCATATCAACTTGAACTGCCTCCATCCTTGGCAGGAGTTCACGATGTGTTCCATGTCTCTCAGCTGAAGAAGTGCCGCCGTGTACCCACCGAGCAAGCCGACCATCAGCAGCTCAACGTCCAAGAAGACTTGACTTACATCGAGAAACCCATCAAGATCTTGGAAACCAAAGAAAGAGTAACTAGGAGTCATGTAGTTCGCTTCTGCAAGGTTAAGTGGGACAACCACCACACCGAGGAAGCTACATGGGAAAAGGAAGACGAACTGAAAGCCCAATACCCCGAGTTATTCGAGTGATGTTCCAATCTCGAGGACGAGATTCTTTGTAAGGGGGATAGGTTTGTAACACCCCAAATTTTCAAAGGAATAAAAATATTAATTAATTCAATTTCCTGGATTTTATTATTTTGAAAATACCTTTAAATACCCTTTTATACCATTTTGAACTACAACATAGAGCTAATGACCAAACCAGGAGCTTAAAATTTTTGTATAAACTCCCAAGGCCTAAATATATTTTTGAGAATTTTTATAAATTTTTACCAAGCTTGGAAGTAGCCCTAAGATTTTAATCTATTTTCTGGAATTATTTTTATTCAGAAATGTTTTGAAACAGTAACGGGCCTCCCTCCTCCATTTCTCTCTCTCCTGACCGGCCCAGCCCGTCACCTCGCCCGCCTCTGTCTAATAGCCCGACCCCACCTGTCGGCGCCGATCACCCCCCCCCACTCGCGCCCGAGCCCTACCCCACCCATCAGCCTCTCCACTCACCCGCTCGCGCCCACGGCCCGGTGGCCCCCGCTTGTCAGGTCCTTCGTCCCCGCGAGATCCGCCCCCAAATCGCCCCCCTCGCTGGCCGACGCCATTACTCGCCTCGGCTCGTCGCCGGCCTCGCTCCGTCGACCTTTCTTCACCGCAAGGGTACCCTCGTGATCCCCGCAATGTCCTCTTTCAGTTTTAGGCCTTAGCTTCGACCGCCATCGCTCGTCATGGCCCCTGGCCCGCTCGCCGTCACCGGAGAAGACGACCGGCACAGGCTGAGTACCCATGCCGTGTCGGATTCACGCGCAACCGTGCGATCTGGATCCGACGGTGACGATTAATTCCCGCGTGCGATTTAATCAGACTCATTAGATCTCGGCGAAGGGGTACGTTTTAATCTCGTGCGTCCGTTAGTATTTAAAACCCGCGATCGATCTCGTGCATCCACGTGGTACCCTTTCGCGCGTTTTAATCCTGGCCGTCCGTTATCACTTAAGCGCCCCGCCTCGCCCTCGCGCGTTGGATCTGGATCCAACGGTCCAGATTGGGCTGGACCACGCGCACAGTCCGCGGGTTCACCGTGGGCCTGGCTCACCGTGGACCCGAGGGGATTTAAATTTAGAAATAAATTCCAGAAACTGTTTAAAACTTGTAAAATTCATATCTGGTGCATTTGAACTCTAAAAATTGTCATTTCAATTTCAGAAAATTTGTAAAATTATTCTCTACATGTTCATGCAATAAAAACAGTAGGTTTACCTTGGACTTTTCATGTTTACTTAAATAGGTATTCAAATGCCCTTAGGGTAAAAATATAAATTCAAATATTTAAACTTCAGTAAAGTTTATATTTATTCCTTTCTATTCATATACTGAAAACCACTAAATTGGACATGAACTTTTCATTTTAAAATTATTAGGAAACTTAAAATGAGACTAATCACTTTTAAAACCCTTTTAAAAGAAGGACACCCTTTCATTATAATTTCTTCTAAAATTATTTATAAACTAAATTTCAGAAACTTTACAACTTGATTTCCTTTAAATTAAACCAATTTAAACCTAGGTGCCTATTGTGTGGTTTTGTATTGTTTAAATTGAATGTTGTATTTATTTTATTTTACTTTATTCATAACGAGAAGACTACGACACCACCGAGGAACCGGAGTACTTTCCCGAAGTTCCTCCCTCCCCATTCGCTGAACAAGGCAAGTCACCAAACCACATTTTTGAGCATATTGAACCCATGATTTATTAAACTATCGCTAAAACACATAGGCTATACATGCATTAGTCAAATGAAACCCTTACAATATATTTGTTTAGGATCCCCCGACCTTGATGTGCAACCCAAGCCATGCTATCTCGCCTACCTCCTTGTCACCATATGATTAATGATATTAGCTAGTGTCCAAAGTATTGACACGATCGCTATAGGATAAAAATGAGTCGTAGTAAAATGGTTCTACTATATGATCCCCGTTACTTCTTATCCTTGGAATTTTGTTGGTGATGAGTTATGGTTGTGAGTGTATGCATGGTGGGTTCCGGGTGCAAGCTAGGGCATTCACTACAGGAAAACGATAAACTTCCGTCGGCCAAATTAACTTCCGTCGGCTTCTGACAGTGGCCGACGGAAGTTAGCGGGGATTTTTCCGCGGCCGCTCGGATCCCCCTAACTTCCGTCGGCCAGCATTAAAGCCGACGGAAGTTAGCTAACTTCCGTCGGCTTTAATGCTGGCCGACGGAAGTTAGGGGGTTTTTCCCCAACCGCGCGCGCGTACAGGGAGACCTAACTCCCTGTACGCGCGCACAGTACCCACCACCCGCCTCCCGCCCGCCGCCGCCACCGGCCGCCCGCCCGCCGCCCGCCGCCCGCCGCCTCCCGTGGCCGCCGCCTCCTCCTGCGGCCGCCGCCTCTCGGCGCCGCCGCCTCCTCCCGCCGCCACCGCCTCCTGGCCGCATCCCGCCCCGCGCCGCCTCCCCGTTGCCGTCGGCCCCCGCCCGCCCCCGCCGCCGTCCTCGCCGGTCCTGCCGCCACCGCCCCGCCGCCGCCCACGCCGTCCTCTGCCATCGGCCTACAGCGCGCCGTCACTGCACCCCCTCCGGCCGGCCCGTCGTCGTCGTTGCCCGTCCATCATCGCCCGCCGACCGTCGCCGCCGAGCGTCGCCGTCCACCGAGTAATTTTTACCCCTCACTTGCATTGTCATTGAATAGTTTATTTACTTTGTGAATTGTATTTGTGAATTGTGAATATTTGGTATGAATTGAATTGTATTGTGAATTGTGAATATTTGGTGTGAATTGATAGTATTTTTGCTAGTACCTATATCGAAATACAATTTTGTGTGGCGGCGGCGAGGGGGGGAGGGGATTGTGTGGCGGCGGCTGGAGGGAATGGGAGGCGGCTGGAGGGAATGGGAGGTGAGAGAGAGAAAGGGAATGTGTCTATGGCGACGCCACGCCGCGCGCCATAAGCGCTGTAAAGTTGTGAAGGTGCTAGGTCACAGCGCATCGCCGCGTCGCCATAACAACTATGATCGAGATTGATAGTATGATAGATCGACACACTTAAATTTTGTCGTAGTATGTGATAAATAAAATGAATAATTGATTCATTTGCTAGTGCATGCATGTCAAGTGGAATTGATTCATTACGTTGACTATTTATTCTATTACAAGTGTTTCGTTTGCGATGTTCTATTATATACGCTATTACTTATATTCTTGTGTTAATTTCTGATTTGTTGATGATTTCATTACGGTGATTAGTATATTATATATATATATACTTTATTATATATACTTCTTTTCGTATGCAATTTTTTATTTGACAACAACGTAGATAGTGTAACGAAACCTATGCGTCACCCGTTTCGGACCAACATGTCTCACACGTGTTATGCGTGTGAGATGTGCAGGTCCGGAATTGTCCCTTTTTGGACAGCCTCAGAGTGGGCGACAGAGCGTGGTTTTATGATGAGTCATGAGTCCGAATGGGATTTCAGTAACATAACCTTGTTGTTCTCCATTGCACCACTATCAGGCGTGCAATTGGAGAACAGCGGGGTTATGCTGCTGAAATTTCGTTCGGACTAATGGCTCGTCATAAATACCATGTTTTGTCGGTCACTCTTGGGTGGGTTTAGGAACTATCTTTTCCTATAGACCATGGTTGTCACGGCGTCGCCTGCGCCGACTAGACGTCCAGGCGGTCACCGCCGGACGCCATGGTGAATCGCCTCGCCATGGTGAATTGCGATCGCCAGGCGTGTCTAGGCGGGCGCCTAGGGTCCGTGGTAGTGTCTAAGGCGTGGCACAGGCCTTTCGGTTAACCCTGTTCCCTTGCGCTGTTGGCTCTTCTTCCCCTTGCGTCGCCGGCCGCCCGGCCGCCTCTGCTTCCCTTCCGTTGTCCGGAGGCGGAGGCGGAGGGTGGCCAGGGTGTGTGTATGTTGCGAGCCCTTTTATAGCGGCCAGTGCATGAATCTTCTTGATTGAATGAATGTTTTGCATATAGAATGGCTGAGGATGACCGACGGTGGATGTATAGTGGTTGGATGAAAAGTGGAGCTCACACGAGGGAGTGGGTAATCAACGCTGAGAAATTTGTTGATCGTGCATTCGCTTTGACAACAAACACTGGCGCGAGGTGCCCATGCATGAAGTGTAGAAATTCTCGTTGGCAAGACAAGAGGACGTTGTCATTGCATATTTGAAAATATGGTTTCGTGCCAGGTTATGAAGTTTGGTCTTTTCACGGCGAGACAGGCCGTGAAAAAACGGTATTAGTAGTGGAAGAAGATGATAGCGTTGCTGACGATAGGATGGATGAGATGGTTGATGCTATACGACCGGAGTTTGAATCAAACCCCGAGGATCCTCCAACACCGGAGGTTCAAAAGTTTTTCGACATCCTTCGAGCTTCAGAAGAGCCATTGCATGAGCACACCACCATAAGCGTTCTCGCTTTCGTGACTCGTATTATGGCTATTAAGTCAAAGTTTGCATTTTCAAACAATTGTTATAAGGAGCTCTTGAATCTGATCAGCGATATCCTTCCTAACAACCATAAGGTGCCGAAAGACATGTACCAGTCAAAGAAAATGTTTTCTGCTCTCGGTATGGAGTATGAGAAGATTGATGTGTGCCGAGATAATTGTATGTTGTTCTGGAAAGAACATAGTAATGAGGTGAAATGCTTAAAATGTGGTAAACCGAGATTCGTAGAGGTCGTAAATGAAGATGGAGAGAAGGTGACGACCTCTAGCGGCAACAACTAATACTGGAGTTGTTACAAGGGTCGTTGATGGACAAGGACACGAAACTATGTATTATGGAATCATCAAAATATAATCGAGTACAAATTTGCCGGGAATAAGGAGATTAAAGTAGTCTTCTTCGATTGTGATTGGTTCGACCCTAAACATGGTACTCGTGAAAACCAATTTGGGATGGTTGAATTCAAACACGCGGAACGATTATCTAGTTGCGACAATTTTGTCCTTGCTCACCAAGTCAAGCAGGTGTATTATATGCCCTACCCATGTGAAAAACTAAGTGCTTGGTGGGTAGTCTACAAAGTGAATCCTCGGGAACGTCTACACACCCCAAGTGATGGCGCTTATCAATTGGAGGTTGAAGAGGTCGATGAGGTTTACCAAGATTATGAATTGCCGACTTCATTTAATGTAGAGTCAGAATCGTCGACAGATTCTTTTCTCGGTGATTCTAATGATGTGGCAGTTCCCGAGAAAAGGAAACACCAACATGAGAAGAAAAAAGTAACATGGCGTGCTTTGGGGAGAAAAGGACAAATTGATCCTGATTTTGATGATAATTGACAAGTAATTGTTTTCATACATGGATATGCAATATACTTCATATTACATGTTTTTTATATGTTCAAACCTTCTTTACTAATAAATGCTCGTTTGTGCTTGTTTTTAATAGGATGTCGAAAAAGATGAAGAGTGTCACGAGGAAGCTCTTCCGCTTGGGGAGTTCATCGGCGAGTACTCCGGCGAGTACACCGACGAGTCTGGAGGACACCCTATTCCAGGGTAGTTCCTCTTCGTCAAACAGACGTCGTCAAGAGCAGCTCCTGAGATGCATAGATCCGACATTAATTGGTCGGCCTATTGCATTTCAACTAGAAGATGAGGTAACTTTCAGCTTGTTTTTTATGCCAGTTATAAACTATTCCTAATTGTTTCAATACTGTTTTGTAGGAGGAAGAACACTTGGAGAGTGCGGGTCACGAGGATCATCCGGTGGGTGGGGGGCAGGAGGGGGATGTCCCAAAGTGTGCGGCACAGAGGGATGACCCAGAGGGTGTGGGGCAGGGAGATGACCCGGAGGGTGCGGGGCAGGGGGATCTCCCGGAGGGTGCGGGTCAGGAGGAAGGTGCTGAGGCTTCCGGCGGGTCCTTAGTATCTTTCAGGACGAGCCACCTGGTCGCCCCACCAGAAGTCTCTTCCGGTGGAGCCAAGATCGAGATTACGCCTGTTGGTGACGGGTAAGTGTAATACTCTTCTGTTGTTTTGCTTTTTTTTCAAAAAATTTCTTTCACTAAACTAATTAACTTTATTTATTATGTATTTCTAGATCTTGGATTGACTCTCGGTTTGACGGCACTTCGAGGGTCAGGCAGGTTAACCAGATATTGGGTAACCTGTGCCGTCTGCACTACCCAGGGGTGCTGACAATGCCGACCGGTGAGCGGGTTCTATGCCAGACATGGGACCAGTACCGGTTTGCTCCTGACGGGCGCCACGGAACTTCTCAGGGGGCGGTGTCTCATGACTTCTGGGTATGCAAGTGTTTTTTCAATCTTCTTTTAGGCTTTTCGAGTTACAACACTGTACTAATCATTACTTTTGCAGTTACGCTTTTGCTTGCCAGAGATCGGCAATCACCATAACCATGTCCTTCAAGTCTTCAACAACAATGCACATAAGGTGGTGAAGGACGCCATTTCGTATGCCCGCATTCAAGCGAACAATGCTTACTACAAGGAGGAGCTAGGGCAACGAATGAGCAAGGCGACGGGCTCATCGTCAATCTATTTGACTGAAGAAGAATACCGTTCGGTAAACAATTCTAACTTTTTAAATCTTCGATTGTTGAGATTTGTTGTCATATAATACAAATTGCATCTCTGTTCAGGTGAGGATTCCGTGGTTTGCAAACCGCGAGGACGCCTATTTCGAATTCTGCAAGATTTGGTCTTCAGCCGCATTTAAGAAGACTTCCGAGCAGAAAAGACAATGCCGCGGGACGGATCCGAAGCACAGATATGGTGCCGACGGACATATTCGCCACGCTAAACGCTTGGTAAGACCTCCTTCTGTCACTCTCTAGCTATAGATACATTGTAATGCGACTAACTCATTTCTAATGTACAGGAAGCTAAATCTGGCAATGTGCCAAGTGACATAGAGGTGTATACCTCCGGTCACAAAGGAAGCGATCCGACACAGCCAGATGTCTTGTGTAGCCAGACAGCCACAGACCGTTTGGTGAGATGTTATTAAGAGTTTACGTAATTTCATTTTTCTACGTCTAGCTAATCGGACATGTTTTTTGCAGGCGCAGTATGGTGAACACATGGTTCGACTCCATGGAGAGGACTATGATTGGCGGAGAGAACCTGTGGACCAAATGGTTGTGTACTCCAGCGGAGGTGGCAAAAGCCATGGACGGTGAGACACTGTTTTTATTAATGTTTTGTGTGTGGTATTGTGATGGTAACTAACTCATTCAATGTTGCAGGTACTCCATGTTCAATGGAGTTATTGACTCGAGAGCGGTGAGAGCTCAGAAGTCAGCTCAGTCATCGCAGAGCTCCGTCGGAGTTGGCTCCAGTCGTCGTCGCTCAGAAGAAACCCCGGAGATGGTTCGGATGAGGGAGGAAATGAGGCGGCTACATGAGCACAACAGGAAACAACAAGAGTACTATACCGCCTGCTTAGCACAACAGCAGGCGATGATCCAAGTAAGCTTAGTTTAGAGTGTTGCAGTTCAAAAGTATTCAGAAATAGGTTTAGAACTAACTGATTACATTACAACATGTGTAGCAACTAGCCCAGCAAAATAGTGGATTTGACATGTCCATGTTCCAACCACTACCTCCCCCGCCACCACCACTATCTCCTACATCACCTGAGGTACCTCCTAAATACTTAGGTTAGCGTTTAGAAGGGTAGTTGAGTTCGTTTCTAATTTTGTCTATTTCTTCAGTGTTTCCGTACGCCTGGTCAGAATGGAGCCTCCGGGGCAAATGTGGACGAAGCGGGGGGCAGCGGCGGCCCCCACAACCCAAATGTGGGCGATCAGTGAGTATGGATGTGTATAATGAACCTGGATTGAATCTCAATATGTTATGTGAATTTGTATGTGAATTTGGATGGTATATGTGAATGCGGATGTGTATTGTGACTTTGAATGTGAATTAAGTTGTGTTATGTGATTTTGGATGTGATGTGTGAAGTTTTGGATGTGAGATGTGATTTGGATGATATATGTGAAGTTTGAATGTGATTTTGGATGTGAAATGTGAATTTGGATGTGTATTGTGAATGTGATTGAAATTGTGGTTGGATGTGAGTGTGAGTAAGGGAACCAGGAAAAAATAAAAAAAATACCAGGTAACTTCCGTCGGCTTTGACCATAGCCGACGGAAGTTAGGTGGTTTCGGCCACCTGGGCAGAAAGGCTACCTTCCGTCGGCTTTGGCCCTAGCCGACGGAAGTTAGCCGCCCCTAACTTCCATCGGCCAGGCTGGCCGACGGAAGTTAGAGCCCCCCTGCTGACGTGGCAGAGTTCGGGGCTAACTTCCGTCGGCCACGTGAAGCCGACGGAAGTTAGCTAACTTCCGTCGGGGGAAGTTAGCTAACTTCCGTCGCCTCGCCTCCGTCGCCCAAAGGCCGACGGAAGTTAGCATTTTGCCGACGGAAGTTGGCTTCTTCCGTCGGGAAAGGGCTAACTTCCGTCGGCTTTGGCCGACGGAAGTTGCCTGGATTGTTGTAGTGATTGGTCGGTAGCACCCGGGGCACTATAAGGACTGGTCTGCGGGATCCGTTGCAATACACTTCCGTACTAACCACAAGTCTAATGGGTAAGTCCTAACTAAGGTATGTTGTGTTCCAAACCGAGGCCACCTGTTGGCGCAAATGTTACACCAACAGGTTCTCTGAAGTCAAGAACGAACAAACAAGGAGTTTGTGTTTTTAGGACTACCTCGAACCTCCGAATTGGATAATAGCTCCAGTAGTCCGAATGAGTGTAATGAACAACTTGTTCTGGATCCTTTTTTACAGGGTACAAAGGGGGGTATTTATAGGTGAAAACACATAAGGAAAAGACCCAATTACCCCTAGATTACAACCGACATAGTGGAATCTATTCGGTACCAGGAACAAGGTTATAAAAGGTAAAATACTACAAGGTAGATGGATAAGCTGGACATCCCATCTAACTTGTCTTTCAGCTTTGGGGCCTCCATCTTCCATTCGAAGGGTCCTCCAAGGCTCCGTATCGCTGCATCCTTCGGCGTGGCGACTCATCCTTCGAACAGCTCCTCACTAGCTTCGGAGTTCTCCTCAACCTTTGAAGGATTAATCTTTAAGCCCTGGAAATGGAGTAATTTCCCCCAACAGTAGCCCCTCGAATACGCCTCTCTGCAGTTAACCTGTTTAGAAAGAAGGCAGTATACGGAAGGAACATTTCTATTTTTTCGAGGCTTAAAGAGGAGTTGGGTATATTGCGACTTACCGAGGACTCTTAGCTCAACGCGTTCGAACCTCCCCCTTCGGGTTCCTGATGCAATGGGAATGCACGTTGGGAAGGGAACGGTTCCGAAGTGCAAACGTCGTGGAGCGCCGTTTGATTGTAGCCGTTACAGCGCAAGTAACCATTACACTCTGCAAAAGGTAACGGTCGATTTTTACGGCGGTTGCTCACCGTTCCAATTACCAGACCCACTTGTCGGCGACAGAAGCCGAACCTGCAATGCGAAACCAATCGAAGAGTAGCACTGGTCGTGCGGTTATAAAAGGGAAAGACAGGGATTAACCGAGATTTTTTACCGCATCCATTGTTCACGTTTCACTTTCCCCCAATCTTCCAACCTCTTGAGCATCCGAGCGCGATGGCGAGAACTAGCCACACCACTCCGGCAGCAGCCAACACCCTAGCGCAGAGGCAGGCGTGGGCTGCCTCGGCAGAAGCGGCAATGGCGGGGACTTCGAGCGGAGCTTGGCCCAAGAATCCTCGGGAGCTCCGTCCACCTTCCAAGAAGAAGATCGCCCAAAGCTTCATCATCGGTCAATCCGTGAGCACCGCCAAATCTATTGAAGAAGCCGTGGACGGAAAGTTGGGTGCTGGGTTGAGGACTCGGGTCCCCAGGCCAGAATCAACTCCGAGGCCGCGAAGCGGGGAGGTGGTAGTCTTTGAAGCGTTCTTCGAAGCAGGCTTGGGGCTTCCGGCCGTGGACTTCTTGACGGAGGTCCTGGACCTGTTCCACATAACTCTGCCTTAGCTGTCACCCAACGCCATCGCGTGCTTAGCCATCTTTGAATGGGCGCTCCGGGCAGAGGGGTGCGAGGGATGCTCCGAGATCTTCGCTGCGACCCACGAAGCTATATGCCAGCCGAAGCCACAAGACGGGCCGGGGGATTCCAAGGTGATCATAGCCTTCGGTAGCGTCAATTTCCAGCTACAGAGGGAGCATGCCCTTCACTTCCCTGCAAAAGCCATAAATGACAAGTGGTATATGAACTGGATACTTCGGTGGTTTTACGCCGAAGTCGGAGAGGACTCCCGCCTCGCTGGTCCTCTCCAGGAGATCTGGTTCCGCAAGGAAGCGGAGACTTCTCCGAACCCTAGCCTGCTCTCGACGAGGCTAGGGCTGCTTACTTCGGTGGCTCGCCGCATGAGTATGCGCGATCTGGCCAAAGAGTTCATTGCCCTCCGGATCCCTCCCCTCGGAGCTAACTGGCCAAAACTTAGGTAAGACTTCAATCCCTGCAGTATGATATTATATGAAGAGAACAACTATACTTATAATTTCATACCCCTTTTCTTTCAGCGGCTCCCCTGGCATTGGCTCCAGAGGACATAGTTCGAGCCACCGAACGAGTTCTTTGAGCCCCTTCGGTGGCCGAGAAGCAAAAAAGGCTTGAGCTGGTGGGATGCTGGGAGCGATCCAACAGGGTGTGGGGAGCTCTTGGGATGGAGCCCCTCCACTTCATGACTTTGCTTCGACCGGAGCGGTTGCTCGCAAAAGGAAAGCCACGACTGAACCATCCAAAAAACCCAGCAAGCGGTCGCCCAGGAAGAAGAAAGTAGCGAAGCCCCCTTCGTAGTTGATGCCTGCCTCGTCTGCTTCGTCGTCGGGCGCTTAGAGCTCGGCCTCCGAAGAGGTAGAGGACTCCGTTGCTCAGACAGCGGTGGCCTTCGAAGCCTACCTCCTGGATAACAACGAAGACCTAGGGGAGGTCCCCCTGGCACCTCCGTTAGGGAAGTAGTAAGCGTAACCCCGACGGTTCCCCCTGCGCCCGTCATCGTGCAAGTGGAGTCGGGTTCCGCTACTCCCAACTTGCCTACACCCGAGGCGGTTACGGCGGAAATCGCGGCTTTGGCAGGAAATGTTGGGGGCAGGACCTCGGGAGATGACTTCGCCGACATCCTTCAGATGTACGAGGTCCTGGAGGATCCGGCGATCCTACCCCACGAGGCTCCCGTAGGTACTTTTCGAAGCTCCCCCCTTTTTTAATCAATACCTGCACACTATCTCTAGAAATATGCTTATTAATTTTGTTTATCAAAGTAGTTACCTCTATGGGTGTTGATGCTTCGGTGGCGTTCGAAGCTCCTGCACCTTCGGAGGCTGCTGCTCGAGCGGACCCTCCCGTGCCTTCGGACACTCCGAGGTTGACGGTGGAGAACGCGTCCGTCGGAGCGGATGATGCGCCTGCCGGGACGAACTTGGCGATGGAGGTCATCCCTGCAGTGGCGGCCTCAACCACCGAGGTTGCCTCTGCCGCTGCGGTTCTGGTCGAAGGGGTAGCTGCCGACGATCGGAGTACCCCTGCTTCGCCTTCTTTCGTATCGGGGAGGGGCAAAAGCATATCTAGCCTCGGCCTTCTTCCTGGCCAGGCCACGACCTCCGTCAGCAATTCGGAGGACGAGGCCGCAGCGGATGATCTTCAAGCTTTGTCTTGGCTTCCTCTGCTGGCTCCATTCTTGGAGCATCAGAGTGGCCTCCGGAAACTCATGGAGCCCCTGGCAGAGAGAAGCCAGGATATCGCCAATTCGGACTTGGTCTCCGTCTTGAGCGAGGCAAGGGCTTTGTCACTCAACTCAGCCCTCGAAAGGGCTGCCCTTCAGGTATGAAAAGACACCATAGCTGCTTCGCATTAGTGATCATAAATACTTCAGTACTTACTTGTTCTTTTTGCAGAAATTTGTCCTTGCTAGAGCGGCAGTGACTTCCAACGAGGTCGAGGTTAATCGACTTAAACGGAAGGTCACCACCCTCCAGACGGCCCTTAACGACTCCACCGGGAGATCCCTCAGGCTGGAGGAAGAGATCCTAGAGGAACGAAGGGCTAGGGCGGCGTCTGACGAAGCCCTCCGGGTAGCGCGACAAGACAGCGACGCCCTTCGCTCGTCTGCCCAAGAGGTTGAGGCCGAGCGCATCGTCCTTCGGGCGGAAGTTGAAAGACTCCGCCAAGAGGCTGCTACTTCGAGCGCGCAGTTGGTGGAGCTCCAGGGGGCTCTTAGCCAGGTGATGGCCCACAAGAGCTCTTTAATGCTCCAAGTGGCCGAAGTGTCTGCGACTGCTGCAGGGCTGGAAACAGTGGAGAAGAAGAACTCCGACATTGCGGACCGTACCTTGGAGGCTCTTCAGGGTACCTTGGAGTACTTCGGCACTATGTGCCCTTCGTCTTCTGCTGCGACCCACGAGCCCCTTGACCGGAAGCTAACGAGGATCCAAGTGGCTTCGTCGCTGATGATGAACTCCGGCATTCGGTATGGAGAGATCTCTGGACAGTGTGCCGGCATTGGGGTTCTTCGTCACCTTGAGTCTCTTCGGATCCCTCTTGGCTCAGTCGGGGGTTCGACCCCTGGAGGCTTCGCATCCGACGACTTGCTGCGGCCATCTTCGGATGTGGCTTCGGCCTGGGAAGCCTTCCAGTCGACCTGGAAGACGGACCACAAGGTCGCAGCTAAAGCTTCGATTGACGAGGCTTGTCGGCAGAAGCAGGCGCATACAAGGCCACCACTTCCTGCCATTCCTGCTCCACCAACCGACCCGTAGGTCTAGCCACTTAGGGTTATTATGTACACGAAGCCTTGTAAAGCCTCTTTTTATTAATGAAAAAGCCATAAACAAGAACTTATCTTGGGTGTTCTGCTCTTTTTAGGTTTTGTCATGCCCTTCGAGCCCTAACTTCGAACTTTTGGAAATTACCGACGAGCTCCGAAAGGAGTGGGCAAACCTCGAGAGCTTGAGGCCTTACCGCCGCTCCCGCTTTTCTGTTCCTCGTGGAGACAGAGGAGAGATCACCCTTGAAGTTTGCCGAGATGTCTTAGCTTATATTAAAGAGGAAGAGAAGGTGGAGGGATCTTCTTCTTCCGAACCTATTGACTGGTCCGACTCAGAGTACCAGGCTGAAGAAATTCGAAGAGCAAACAAAATTCGACCCTTATCTTTATTCATAGAAAGGAAAGTTTTACAAGTGATTACAAGGGGCCCCTAAGCAAAATAACGCTTAAGGTGCTCTGCATGCCATGCATGCTTCAATTCTTCTCCTTCTAAATTAGCTAATTTAAACGATCCGGGACGTCCTGAGCGTAGGATAACATATGGTCCTTCCCATTTGTTTCCTAGCTTCCCCGGAGCTATTACACTTCGCAACACTAGATGACCAGGCTTTAACTCATTCAGATTTACCTTCGGGTCATACCATGTTTTGGTGTGGTCCTGGTACTTAGTCAGGTTGGCGATAACTCGAAGCCTTGTTTCTTCTGACAAATCCAGCAAAGTGCTCCTGTCATCTTCTTCCCCAAGTTGAACTACGCGAAGCGATCCACCTCTGAGCTCCGTAGGAGTCATGGCCTCATCTCCGAAGAGCAGTCTAAATGGTGTGAAACCTGTTGACCTGGTTTGAGTGGTTCGAATGGACCACAAGATTTTGGGGAGCTCTTCGACCCACAGCCCCTTGGCCAATCCAACGATTCGGCGATTCAGCCCGGAGAGGATGTTCCCGTTGGCTCGCTCAACGGCTCCGTTGGACTGTGGATGTCGCACCGCCGCGAAGCACAACTTAATGCTCAGTTCTTCACAAAATGTCTGGAAGGTGTCAGCTTCGAACTGGGTTCCATTATCCACCGTCAACTCTCTTGGAACTCCGAACCTGCATATAATATTCTGCCAGAAAAATCTTTGCACATTCTTCGAGGTGATAGCTTTTAATGGCTCCGCTTCAACCCATTTTGAGAAATACTCGATTGCCACTACTGCAAATTTCAAGCCGCATTTTGCCATTGGGAAAGGGCCTATGAGGTCCATGCCCCATCTAGCCATTGGCCATACTGGGGCAATAACTTGAAGCTGAGCTGGCGGGCGATGGCTCCGTCTGCCCATCCACTGGCAGCCTTGGCATGTTCGAACCAGTTCCTCCGCATCTCTTACTATAGTTGGCCAATAAAACCCTTGCCGAAGCGTCTTGCCCGCTAGCACACGAGGGGCTATATGACCTCCGCACAAGCCTTCGTGGATGTCTCGTAGTATGTCTTGACCTTCGGGCTGTGAGATGCATCGAAGTAGAGGTGAACACACTCCAGCTTTGTATAACATTCCATCAATAAGCTTGTAATTTCGAGCTCTTGCTTGCAACCTTCGGGCTTTTGGACCTTCGGGAGGGTCCCTGCAGCCTTGCAATACGTTCATAATCAGAGCCCGCCAATCTGTAATTGGAATGCATAGTACCTCCGAAGAGGGTATTTGAACAGCCGCTGGTTGCGCTAGTTCTTCGTAGAAAGCACCCTCCGGGAGGTCCACCGCCCTTGCTGCAGCCTTCGCAAGAATATCTGCAAGCTGATTCTCTGCCCGAGGGATACTTCGAACTGTAAATCCTCTGAATGCTGGTTCGGCCTTGTGGATTTCTTCAAGGTATTGTGCTAGATGTGGATTCTTTGCTTGAAAACTTTTATCAACATGCCCTGCGATGACTTGGGAATCTGTCTTAATCACTATCCTTGCAGCTCCGAGCGCTTTAGCTTTTCGGAGGCCTAGCAAGATTCCTTCATACTCGGCAATGTTATTAGTGGTTCTGAAGTTAAGCCTCGCAGAATACATGGCTTTCTACCCCGATGGTAATATGATGACGGCCCCTACTCCGGCACCGGATGCTTGATAGGCTCCAAAAACCTTCGGAGGAATCTTCCGGGGCCCAAATAGTAGATGGAGTCCACTCTACTACAAAGTCGGCTATAATTTGAGATTTAATAGCTGTTCTTGCCGTGAAGGAGATTCCGAAGGGTGCTAGCTCGGCCGCCCATTTTCCAATCCTGCCCGTAGAATCTTTGTTCCGGAGCATATCTCCAAGAGGATATGAGGTAGGGACGATCAGGTTATGCGCCAAGAAATAGTGCCTTAGCTTTCGCGAGGCCATTACTAGGGCATAAGCAAACTTCTCGAGCTCGGAGTATCTGACTTTAGCTCCAGATAATGCCTCCGACACAAAGTAAAGTGGGTTCTGGACTAGCTTTCCCTTAAGCTCGACTTCCCGGACCAATACTGCGCTCACTGCTGAACTTGTTGCTGCAAGATAAAGGAGCAGTGTTTCTTCTAGAAGTGGAACGGTCAAAATTGATAATCTTCCGAGGTATGCCTTTATATCATCGAAGCTCTTCTGGCACTCCGGTGTCCACTGAAAGCTTTCGGACCCCCTTAGTGCTTTGAAAATTGGGAGGCTCCACTCTGCTGACCTGGCCAAGAACCTGCTAAGAGCTGCGAGCCTTCCTGCTAGCTTCTGAACTTGCTTCAAATTCTCTGGCGGAGCCATTCTTTGTCGTGCGCTTATCTATGTTGGGCTAGCTTCGATTCCCCTGCTCGAAACTAAGTACCCTAGCAGTTTTCCTACTTGTGCCCCAAATATACATTTTTCCGGATTGAGGCGTACTCCACATGCTCGGAGGCTCTCAAATGTTTCAGCTAGGTCTAGGCTATGCTTGTGCTTTTGAGCACTTTTTATTACAATATCATCCATATAGGCTTCGACATTTCGGCCTATCTGATGACCTAGAGCTTTAGCTATTAAACGAGAAAAGGTGGCTCCGGCATTTCGCAAACCAAAAGGCATTCTTACATAACAAAATACTCTGGAAGGAGTTATAAAGCTTGTCTTGGCTTCGTCTTCGCGTTTGAGCCATACTTGATGATATCCGGAATAAGCGTCGAGGAAACTTAGCAATTCGGAGTCAGCTGTGGAATCTACCAGCTGATCTATTCGGGGCATCGGGTAGGGGTCTCGCGGGCATGCTTTATTTAATGAAGTGAAGTCAATACACATGTGCCATTTGTTCGAGTCCTTCTTCCTTACAAAAACAGGGTTAGCCAACCACTCAGTATGGGCTACCTCCCTGATGATGCCAGCTCTTAACAATTTTTCTACTTCGGTTTTGGCGAGGCTTGCTCTTTCTGCTGACAGCTTGCAGAGCCCCTGGCGTATTGGCCTGGCCTTCGGGTTGACGAGCAGACTATGCTCGATGATGCTTCGATCAACCCCGGTGATGTCTTTGTCAATCCAAGCAAATACGTCCAGATTTCTCTTGACGACTTCTTCTAATGAGGCAGCTATTTCCGGGGATAGCCCCTTGCCGAACTGTACTGGGTACTCTTTGCCATCTTTCGAAATTATTCTTGTCTCAACATCACCCTCCGGGCTTGGCTTGAGAGAAAGCCCTTTCGAAGGGTCCGAGGCCTTTGGCACTTCTTTGGTGCTTTTCGCCACATTGTGTACTTGCCGGGGGTCCAATGGCTGTCCGTGGCCATACTCTGTCCTTCGGGCTACAGCTTGGTCTCCTGAAATGGTAAGCACTCCACCTTGCGTGGGCATTTTGAGACAAAGATAGTTATGATGCGCTATAGCCCCGAACTGGTTTAGCATCCCTCGCCCGAAGATAGCGTTGTAAGCATATGGGGCGTCGACCACGTCGAAGATCACCTCTTCTACTCGGGCCAAAGGCCCCTCTCCGAAGGCAACCTCGAGGCCTATTTGGCCGAGGGCATCGAGAGGCGGTCCTGAGAACCCTTGAAGCGGCCGGGCTGCTGGAAGTAGATGCTTCCGAGGTATGCACATCTGATCGAAGGCCTGGACAAAGAGTATGTCTACGGAGCTCCCTCCATCTACCAGGATCCTTCGGACCTCCACTCCTGCTATATCAGCAGAAATGACCAATGGATCAGCATGGGGGAATTTCACCCACGCGGCATCGTTGGCAGTAAATGAGATGGGTACGTGGGACCACTCTGGCATCCCTTCGGTGGAACTCGAGGTCCCAATGTGCCCGACTTCGCGGACATACTCGCGCCGCTGCCTTTTGGACATGCTTCCGAGGGTCCCCCCTCCGGAGATGGGTAGGACCACTCTCTTGCCGCGGTCCTGCAGGTCTTCCTGCTTTGGTGGTGGCACAATGTTGGCCACCTGCAGCCGTATGGGGGCTTCAAGGGCACCGGCTCGGGCCATAGCTTGTACAGGCTCCGAGCGTGCCGATGGTGGGGCTCGATCTAAAGTACCCCGCCCGGTACTTCGTTCAAGGTAGTCGCCTCGAAGGGCCAACACTGCCTTGCAATCCTTCGTGTCATGGCTTATATTGTCGCCATGTACGTAACAGAAAAAACTCTGGCGCCTGCCAGGCGCCCTTTCTTGAGGCTTCGGTGGCCCAGTCTTGAAACTCTTTGCCTGCTGGAAATTGGCAGGTGCCTTCGGAGCAGAAGGTGCAATATTTAGCACCTCCGAACGAAAATGCTTCTTTCCCCTCTTGTGCTCATTGAAGCGGTTGTCTTGAGGAGGCTACAGGGAAGTGGAGGCTTCGGTCTCTATCTTTACTTCCGGGAGGGTGGGCGATGGTGCTTCAGCTTGCCGAAGACAGCCTTCCTCCGCTTTGGCATATTGTTCGAAGTATGCCATTAGCTGCGCCATAGAGGCCACCGGCTTCCGATGTAGTTTACTGAGGAGGTCGGGGTTTAGCACCCCTTCGCGGGCGGCGTCGACTACCGAAGAGGTAGATAGGCCCTTGATCTGCGATTTGGTGTGGGCGAAGCGCGTGAAGTACTCCCGGAGTGTTTCTCCCACCCGCTGCTTCACTTGGAACAAACTTCCTGTGAACATCGGTGCTACGAAGGTGCCTTGGAAGTTTCTCACAAATTTCTTCTTCAGCTGCTCCCAGGAACTGATCGATCCAGGCCTTAGGGACCAGAACCAGCGAAGCGCCACGCCTTCGAGGGCGAGGGGGAAGCATTTTGCCATAGTGCTTCGCACTCCTCCGCTTGCTTCTATTGCCAGGGCATATGAGCGGGCGAACTCTCCGGGGTCCGACCCCCCGGAGTACTTGTGCAATTTCGAGGCCTTGAATCTGGGGTCGAAAGGAACTCTTTGCAAATCTGAATGTAATGGAGACTCGACATCGAAGGATGCATTCTCGGCTTCCTCCGGGACTTGGATAACTTCTGGGAGATTGTGGGTACCACCGTCTTGATGCCCTTCTGGAGTTTCGGTGGAAGCTTGAGTGCGGAGGCGATCGGCTGCCTCTTGCCTCCACCTGGATACTTCCTCCTGGAGCCTGGCTAGTTGTGTAGCCTCGGTTTCAGGAAGGTCTTCGTCTTCGTCGGAGGGCACCTCCGGGTCTCGGGAGCTGATGTAATCGGTCTGAAGCACCGTAGGAGGAGCCCGAGGGCCCCGGGTACTCGACGTCCAGCAGTCTCGGTGGGAATCGCCGGAGTAGCCGAGGGTCCGGCTCCTGTGGTCCGAGGAGACCTTCGGAGAGGACCTGAAGCTTGACTTCGCTCCGGAGGCATAGCTAGCCACGAAGAGGTCTTGGAGACGGAGGACTTCGAATGACTCGGGAAGTCAAGTAAAGGCCTTCGGGCTGCACTAAGAAACTGTTAACTGAAGGGTGCGCGGAATCTTGAGACTCCGAGGCTCCCTCCGTAAGCACTCTTCGAAGTGCAGTCAGCAGCAGAGAACAAGCTTTTATAACTTTGTCCCCACGGACGGCGCCAACTGTTGGCGCAAATGTTACGCCAATAGGTTCTCTGAAGTCAAGAACGAACAAACAAGGAGTTTGTGTTTTTAGGACTACCTCGAACCTCCGAATTGGATAAAAGCTCGAGTAGTCCGAATGAGTGTAATGAACAACTTGTTCTGGATCCTTTTTACAGGGTACAAAGGGGGATATTTATAGGTGAAAACAAATAAGGAAAAGACCCAATTACCCCTAGATTACAACCGACATAGTGGAATCTATTCGGTACCAGGAACAAGGTTATAAAAGGTAAAATACTACTAGGTAGATGGATAAGCTGGACATCCCATCTATCTTGTCTTTCAGCTTCGGGGCCTCCATCTTCCATTCGAAGGGTCCTCCAAGGCTCCGTATCGATGCATCCTTCGGCGTGGCGACTCATCCTTCGAACAGCTGCTCACTAGCTTCGGAGTTCTCCTCAACCTTTGAAGGATTAATCTTTAAGCCCTGGAAATGGAGTAATTTCCCCCAACACCACCATTTGGAGATGGGTCAAGCAACACCTGCGGGTGGCTTGTACCAATGTGGCGCAAAAGGGGGTGCGACGTTAGCCGGGATGCGGCCCGGTGCGCCGGCGAAACCTAGAGCAAGTGGTTATCGCTTGGAGCATTTCATGCCGAGGTTTTGGCACGAGTTCCCGTGGTATGGGTCATCTCGTTTGGGATGAGTGCGTGCCTTGTGGGTACAGTAGTACATCTCTGATCAGAGTCTTAAATCTTTTCGAAAAGCCGAGCCCACGGTCAAGGGCGGGTTGCGTGACATCCCACAGTTAGATTACTTTGAATATGTATGTGCATGATGGTTTGACATGTAAGGACTGTTGTGCGAGGAGGTAAAACATACTCCTCGAGTTAGATGATGTTGTTGATGCTCATGTTTACTTTTCCGCATGATTAAATTTGACTACACTAAATGCAATAACTGAAAATGTACTTTTCCGCAATGTTAGCCATTACCCTTCCTTGTTTATTATCCTACATTATTACTTGCATTTGCGGTGGCTTGTTGAGTACTTTTTGTACTCATACCCGTTGGACCCCACAGAGGATTCCTACTATGAAGACGGTCTGGAGTAGCGACCCAGTCAAGAAGAAAGATCCTGAAGAAGCCGTTCGTCATGCTTTTTAAATTATTTTTATCGTTTTTATTAAACTCTGATGTAATAAACATGGTCTGCGCACCATGAATACTGTCGTATGTACGATTGTCGCATGATGAACGTCTTGTATTATTGTTTTTCTATGGAAATTCAATAATGTCTCGATTTTGGTAAATCGGGGCGCCACAGGTTTTCAAAACCAGGGGGTTGTTTTACATAAACATCTTCACCTATGAAACCATTAAGAAAAGCACTTTTGACATCCATTTGATAGAGTTTAAATTCCCGGGATGGTCTCAAGACGAGCAACAGGTGCAAAAGTTTCAGTAAAATCAATCCCTTCTAATTGAGAATAACCCTGAGCTACAAGTCTAGCCTTGTTTCTAACTATGGTCCCATCCTCCCCTTGTTTGTTTTTGAAAATCCATTTTGTTCCAATGAAATGAACATTTGGTGGAGGATCAACTAAAGTCCAGATTTGGTTTCTCTCAAAATTTTCAAGTTCCTCATGCATGGCATTGATCCAACTAGAATCAGAAAGTGCATGACTAACATCTAAGGGCTCAAAAGAAGCAACAAAGGCGGAATCAATGAAATGAGCATGAGAATGTGTTACCCTTTGATTAAGCTCACCAATGATCTGCTCGGGAGGATGCATCCTTTGAACATGGTGTGGAGCCTCACGGCGGGATGCAGTCTCCCCCTCAACTTGTGTGTTGGAGTGGTCCAAGATGACCGATGTCGAGGTAGTTGCTTCGGGTCCTTGTGCCGAAGTGGTTGAAGCGGGGTCGGCTTCGGGGTTTGATGTCGAGGGTAGTAAGGGTTCATCCTCGAAATCATCGGGATCTTCTTCTTCGAAGATAGTCTGTTCCATATCGTGTTCATTTGCCTGTTCAAGAGCAGAACTAACAGAGGGGGTTGATTCATCGAAAGTCACATCACATGACTCGATGACAGTGTTAGTTTCCAAATTATAAACACGATTAGAATGACCATGTGTAGTGTAACCCAAAAAGATCCCGTCAGAAGAACGCGACTCAAATTTGTCCTAATTACCACGTTTTAGGATAAAGCAACGACAACCAAAGACTTGAAGATGAGTAACTTTGGGTTGTCTCCCAAAACGCAGCTCATAAGACGTCATGTTCAAGATTGAGCGCAAGAAGATTCGGTTTGAGATGTAGCAAGCAGTGTTCATGGCCTCAGCCCAGAATTTTCTAGGAGTCCTATGCTCATCGAGTATCGTCCTAGCCATCTCAACCAAAGTGCGGTTCTTCCTCTCAACAACACCGTTCTGTTGAGGAACCCGCGGAGCAGAGAATTGATGTTCTATGCCATGCTCCATCCAAAAGTCAACAAAGAGATTGTTCCTGAATTCAGTGCCATTATCACTTCGAGTAAATTTCAATGCACCAGGGAGTTCAGTGAAAAGTCTCAAAGCCAAGCTCTGAAAGTGTGAAAACACTTCATCCTTGCTGGCAAGAAAGAAGACCCAAGAGTAGCGAGAGAAATCGTCGACAATGACTAACACATACCACTTGCCGCCTAAAGAACTAACCCGTGAAGGACCTACAGTGTCCATGTGTATAAGTTCTCCGGCTTGTTCAGTCATCATAGTGGTGACTGGCGAGTGCGAAGCAGCAATCATTTTTCCATATCGACAAGGAGCGCAAACTAAATTCTTCTCAAACTTGAGCTTGGGCAATCCTCGGATCAGACCTAGGGCACTCAGACGAGCGAGCAACTCAAAGCTCATATGCCCTAGTCTCCTATGCCACTTTCAAAGCTCAGAAGTAGAATGTGCAACAAGATAATGAGAAGAACCAGATGACTCAGAAAAATCAGCTCCAAAAACTCTCCCAACTCTAAAGATCTTACAGACAACAACGCCATCAGAATTGAGTACTTGCGAAGTAATGCGATGGAATCGCACTTCGAAGCCCTCATCAAGCAGCTGAGATACAGAAAGCAAATTGTATCCCAGGTTCTCAACCAAAGCAACATCTTTGAGAGTGAAATTCGAGTTAATTCTTACCACACCTTTACCTTTCACTCTACTCCTTCGATTGTTCCCGAAGGTGATATGTTCCCTTTGCTTGGTTGTGGTGAGGCTGGAGAACCATGTTGCATCTCCGGTCATATGGCGTGAACAACCGGAGTCCATGATCCACGTGCCCTCCAAGCCTCGGTCTGTCGCCTACACATGATAAGAAAATCTCGATCGCTTAGTGCTGGGGTGAGTGAAAATATGACGAGGCATCCAGCACTGAGTGATACGAGTAGTAGGCACAGTAAAAGTAGACTGTCTACGCACAGGATAATCAGAATGATGCAAAGTGCGAGGTCTACCTACATGCTGTGATCTAACAACATGACGAGGTCTCCTACTCTGACGAGGTACAAAGCTACTCTCCCGGGGTCTACCACCATATGGAACATGGTGAACACCTCGAGGAGCAAAACCTCTCCGAGAAGCACGAGGAGCCTCAAAAACAGGACGACAGTAAAACTCAGACTCATGCATACCTAAAGATGGATAATGCATGTCCTGGTAACTCATCACCTGAGAGCGTCGCTCATCCTTGATGCGACAAAAACAGAACCCAACCAAATGACCCACCCGCTGACAGTAGAAACCATGAAAAACTCTCCTAGGAGCACTCTCATGGGTCATAGGAGCAACTCTCACAGGCTCCTTGGGCTTCTGCTGAGTGGTTTTCTTGGGAGGGATTTTCTTGGCAGGAGGAGTGGTTTTCTTTGGTGTCCGAGTAGGCTTTTTGGCTGATGGGGTGTCTAACAGAGCTCTCTCTTTCTCTAAGGTGGTGGGTGAGGTAAAAACAGTTTTGTTCTTACTATCTAAAGGAATCCTCTCAAAACCCAAACCTAGAGCTACCCCTGCTCTGTCAGCACACATCTTGGTTTTGGCCAAGAGCAAGTCCATCCTACCCTTTCCCTCAGTGCATTTGTTAACCACAGAAAGAAGGTACTCATTTTCAGTCATGAGGTTTTCAGTTTGCTCTCTAACAGTGCCTAGCTGGTCCTTAAGGGTTATACAAGTGTCACAAACAGGTTGCACATCCTTAGAACTACCGGCCCTCTCCAATCTAGCCTCTAAATCATGAACATGCTTATCACGTAAATTAATGCTCTCACGTAATAAAGAACAGTTCATGCATTCAATTATAACATGAGGTCTAGAATCAACCACCAAAAGCTCAGATAGAGTTTGAGTATGTACAGAACACAACTGAGCAAGCTCACCCATGACAACAGTACAAGATTCACATTCGGCATCATTAACTTTAGACTTAAGCATGGCATAATCAGTAGAAACAGATTCTAGCCTAAGTCTAAGGTCTTTTCTTTCTCTAGCGGCTTGCACAAGTAATCTATCCTGACCAAGAACTACTTCATTTAGCTCATCTAGTTTAATTGAAAGCTGGTCATAGGATAATGGTACCTTAGATGAGTCAAGCTCATCGCCGCTGTGATCGTTGTCGGCCATGAAGCAAAGGCCGGTGAAATCTCATCCCTTCTTGTCCTTCTTCTCCTCCTTCCTTGGAGACTCCTCCTCCTCAGAGCTCGACTCCTCAGTTGAGGAAGTGTCGATGTCGCTGAGAGCAGCAACAAATGCTCTGGAAGCGGCTTTGGCTACACTCTTAGCCACCTTACCGCGCTTGCCCTTCACAAAGGGTTTCCTCTCCTTCTTGTGGTATTTGGGGCGCTCACTCTCATCTCTCTTCTTGAGTTTCGGGCAATTGGCCTTTATATGAGAAGTGTCGCCACACTCAAAGCAACCACTAAAACCACTTCTCCTCTGATCCTGTCTCTCATGGTGAAAACGGGTGAACCTTCTGGCAATGAGAGCAAGCTCATCATCATCCAGAGTATCCACCTGCTCCTTGGTGACGGAGACCAGGGAGGACAAAGCAAAACCATCTGCAAGAACACGAGTGCCAGATGTGCTTGGTTCTGCAGTGGTGCCACGGCTAGTGCTAGAAACTAGTGCCAATGGCTGTGGCAAAGAGTTTCTGTGCACTGCAAGAGATGCCTTGGCAATCTCTGTGGACTTCAGCTTGCTGAAGAGCTCATCACAGGTCAATGTGTCATAGCCTGTGGACTCCTCAATGCTGGATATCTTCACTTCCCATATGCTACGATCAAGAGAATAGAGAAGCTTGATAGCCCTATCATGGTCATTGTAAGCAAGCATCCTGTTGGACCGCAAGTTACTCACTATCGCATCAAAGCGAGAAAACATGCCATCTATAGATTCACCAGGTGCCTGCACAAACAGCTGATACTGTTGATTGTATGTGCTTTGGCGCCTGGCCTTAATCTGTGTAGAGCCCTCATGAAAAATAGTGAGAGTGGTCCCGATTTCCCTAGCTGTCCTACGGTGCTGCATCCTATCAAACTCACTCTGGCTCAAACCAATGAACAGTATGTTTCTAGCCTTGGAGTTGGCATTATACTGATCTTTCTCTGTTTGAGAGGTGCGAGTCTTAGGGATGGAGTATTGTGAGTCCACAATCTCCCAAATTGCATTTCCTTGGCTTAGCAGGTAAGCCTCCATGCGCACCTTCCAGTATGCAAAATCAGTCCCATCGAACAGAGGAATTTTACTAACTCTGTCCATGTCGCCAAGAGATCACAAAACCGGTTAAGGTCAACTGGTGATCTTAACCTGCTCTGATACCAATTGTTGGACCGGAAACGGCGACCAGAGGGGGGTGAACGGGAGCTTTTAAAATTTCAGACTAATATAGCTTTCCGTTTTAAATCTGTCTTCTACGGAACAGGCTTCGAACACACCCTTCGAAGTTCTGGTTCGGAGGTATTTTACATCTCCGAATACAGGCTTCGCAAGGTGCAAAAGTTCGAAGCCAAGAAGACTTCGCTCCACCCACAACCCCGAAAAATCAGCTTTGCTAAGTCAGTGCAGGCTCCGCACATAGGGTGCTTCGAGCAGGCTTCGCACTTCACCCTTTGCAAGAGTGGACTACCCTTTGAGGACTTCGACCAAATACTTAGCGACAGCAACTGGTGCTGGGCTTCGTACTTCGAAGGTCTAAACGCACACTAAACAGACTTCGCCGAGGACTTCGACACGGGAAGAAAGACGGGCTTCGATCAAGGATTCGCTAGTAATCAGAGAGGTCTAGCCTCCAGTTTACACAGAGCGAACCCACACTGAAAAACACACTTCGCTCAAAACACACTTCGCCCAAACAGGCTTCGGTGCACAACCTCAAGTCAAGCGAAGTGACACACAAGAGATCGAAGCAAGCAGCGAGGTATGCAAACAGGCTCAAGCAGAAAATGAACACACAATCAAGACTTCGAAGCTTGAACAGGGAACACAAAAATTGAACTCACAGGATGAATACTGTTGGCGTAAAAGATTACGCTAACAGGTTTCTGAAGATTAGAAACTAACAAACGAAGTGTTTGCGAAGTAAACTATTCTAAGCCTCTGAAAGGATAATAACTTAGAATAGTTCGAATGTTTGTATTGAATAACTTGTATTCGGTCCTCATTACAGGGTAAAACGGGGGGTATTTATAGGCCCAAACATTAAGGAAAAGACCTTTTTACCCCTCTATTACAACCAACATAGTGGAAACTATTTGGTACTCTTAATAGGGCTAAAATGGTAAATGACTAATCTAGTTAGAAGATAAGTCTTCCATCTTAGCTGGCAAAGAGGTTCCTGGAAGAGTCTATGTTCGAAGATATACTTCGAACTAGAGCCCGTCATCATACTTCGAACTTGACTGGATGCATCTCCGAAATTATATATCTGACATCATCTTAACCATCAGTCTTTATCTTGTTGCTACGATAATCTTGAAGATGGAATATTTTCCCCCAATAGTAGCCCCTCGAATACGCTTCTCCGTTAAATCTGTGATGTTAGGGAAGCAGTATACGCAAGGAAACATATTCATGTGCAGAGATTAGCAGACTCAATACACCTCCGAAATGTATAGAGATGCAAACTTAAATTATTTTCTAAATGAATTGCATTCGAAGTATTCTAGAATTATCATGGAAAATCCGAAAGTCTTTTTAGACTTGGAAAAAATAGCCGTTGGCTTTTTCCTTCTAACAGAAGTTACATAATGCGTTAATTCCGGAATAAAGTAACGGTCAAGAATGCGAAACGGCATAAGCAAACGGTAAAAAATTGAGGTCTGGGCTATAAATAGAGGACCCGACCCTTTCTTGTACCTTTCCACCGCTTTCGTGCAAATAGACCAACTCTCGAACCCTAGCCTCTCCTTCTCCTTCAAAGTAGCCCAAGAGATCTAATGGCGAAAACCAGCTTCAAGGGTCCGGGAACGGCTTCAACCTTGACTCGGCAACAAGTTGCGGTGGCAGCGACGGCCGCTACATTGGCGATGACTGCTCCGACACCTGCAGCAGCAACAATGGCGACAACGGGGGAAAATCCCCAAAATGTTGGCCATCAAGACCTCTATCTAGCGTCGACAAAATATATGGATCAATCTTATCAGCTAGGGCCTTCAACCTGCAGAAGAGAATCACTTGCGGCCATAGTAGAGGGCAAGATCAGTTCTGGGGTTATGATTCGCAAACCAGGGAAGGAAATCATTCCATCACCGAGACCCGGAGAAGTGGTTGTTTTCGAAGCTTTCTTCGAAGCTGGGTTGGGGCTTCTGGCAGTCGACTTTTTAGCAGAGGTATTGGACTTGTTTCATGTCACCCTCCCCCAACTCTCTCCGAGTGCGGTAGCACGCCTTGCCATCTTCGAATGGGCGTTGCGAGCCGAAGGTTGTGAAGGAAGAGCGGAGATCTTCGCAGCACTACACAGAGCATCATGTCAACCGAAGACCTTCGTAGGCTCCGGAGGTGAAAAGATAGTAGTGGCCTTCAGAAGTATCAACTTCAGACTCCGGGACGAATATGCTCTCCGGTTTCCTGCCAAGGCCATTAATGCTAGATGGTATACTCATTGGATCTTGAGATGGTTTTACGCCGAAGTTGGAGCAAGCAGCCGCCTAGCTGGACCTCTGCGAGAAATCCACTTCCGGAAGCAAGCCTTGGTGCACCCGGATCTAGGCCAACTCGAAGCTCGCTTGAGCTTGCTTCAAAAAATCAGTCGTCGTTTGAGCATGCGGGACTTAGCCGAATAATTCCTAGGGCTTCAAATTTCTCCCCTGATGGCCAACTGGCCTATCATCTTAGAAGAGGATTCGGAAGGCGGTCTTCGAAAAATTTCCTCAACTTCAAGTCCTGTAGGTAACTTCGAGAAAAACATACTCTATGTATATTTATTCGAAGAATTAACAAACTTAACTCGTTTTTTAGCTTCTTCAGCCCCTATAACTTCGGAACAAATCGTACGGGCTTCGGAGAAGATTTTAGGCGTTCCAACTCCGACCGAGAAAGAATGGAGAATCAAGTTGGTTGGAAGTTGGGAATGATCTAACAGAGTGTGGGGACTGCTGGAAATTGCTCCGCCCCCTCTGATGGATTGGGTACCTTCGGAGAAAGGGCCCAAGAAGAGGAAAGCCGAAGCTGGAACTTCGAGCTCCGCTAAGACTCCGGTTAAAAAGGTGGCTCGAAAGCCAAAAGTTCTTGCGCCTTCAAGCCCAAGAGTTTCAATCTCCGATTCTCAGGAGGATGAAGGTAGGTTACTTGTGAGGTTGATTGATGAGGATGCAGCTCAAAGAGCTGTACGAATTGACGAAACTGCGAACGTACCGGAGTCTCAAGAGAATCTTGAGCAAGCGAGGACTCTGGCTATTCAAGAAGATTTACCTCAGGACGGAGCTCCTGTGGATGAGAGTGGAGCCGAAGTCAATGTGGCTTCGATTCCGGATGAAGCAACAACGACTGTTCAGGAAAATGCTCCAACAGTCGAAGATTTGACGCTTGATTCTGACGAAGATCCTACCTTCGATCCACCAAGCAGTCCAATGCTCACCCGCCGCCAAAATGTCGAAGGTAAACTTCGAATAATTCTTTTATCTTTTTTGCGAAATTATACAATATAATACCTTTGTTTTTACAGAGTCCATTTCCATGGAAGAGGTCCATCCCGAAGATACAGTTCCTGGACCTTTGACAACTTCGGAGCCAATTCCAGGAACCACTCAAATGGGGCCTGGAAAAGGCAAAGGGAAGATGGACTCCCTCCCTGCTCCGAGCTCAGGATCAACTCCGTCTGAGTCAACAGACGAGAGCCAATCTACTGAGGGGGGCCAGTCTACTGGGGCTCCGAAGACCACAGCTAAACACTCCGGACCTTCGCCAAACGAAGATGACAAACAAGCTTTAAGTATGCTCCCCCTTCTAGCTCCTTTCTTGGAGCGAAGAACTGGGCTTCGGACTTTGCTCGAGCCTTTGGATCGAGCTAGTCGCGAAGTCGGGGAGACGGACTTGGTGGCCATTTTGAGCGAGGCGGAGAGTTCGGAGCTTAATGCTGCCATGGAACGCGCAGCATACCAGGTATGAAGTATTTGCAAAACATAATCAAATTTATATACGAATAATCTCTCACCTTGGTTTTTTCTTTTCGCAGCAAACAGTCTTGGCCCGAGCTGCGAACATCTCCAATGATCGTGGAAACATTCGCCTTCGAGAGGAAAATGCAACTCTTCAACGAAATTTGACTATCTCCGAAGGTCGAGTGGTCCACATGGACAACATGGTTTCAACAGAGCACAGGGCCAGACAAAGCTTGGAGGCTACAAACAAGGAGCTCGAAGCAGAAAAAATTGTGCTTCGAGTAGAAATTGAAAAGATGCAAGCGGAGCACGCTACTGCGGGGGCCGAGCTTGTTAGGCTCTGAGAAGAAGCTAGTCAGCTATTGAATCATAAGAATTCCTTAACTACGGAAGCGGCTAGGCTCTCTGGAGTAATAGAAGAGCTAACTTCGATGAAGGATGCGTTAATTGAAGATAAGCTAAAGTCTGAGAAGGTAGCTGCGGAGGTCATGGACCAATTGTTAGGCGTTCTGGAGTACTTCGGTACTACTGGGATGTTTACTGCGCCGGCTGAAAAGGATTCAAGGAGTAGCGAAGCAAATGAAGATAGCAGGCATTCGTTACGGAGAAATCTCCGGACAAGTGGCTGTCGTTGGTCTACTTTGTTACTACGAAGATCTGGGTTGATCGATAGCTCCGAGCGCAGGAGAGGGTCCTATTACCTTCGATGACGACCAGCTTCTTACTCCCTCCGAAGGTGTGGCCGCTGCTTGGCAAGCCTTTCAAACTTCATGGAGAGCCGAAGGTCGCTCTGCGATTAAGGCCTGGATTGACGAAGGACAACGCCAGAAGCAGGCTCGGTCCCAAGCTTCAAGCAGTCAACCTCCTCCAAACCCACAGGTTTAGAATTACCTTAGGATCTTCAACTATGTAAAGCATTACGCTTATGTACATTTATGAATGAAGATTTGTTTATCATGTTTTTAGGCTTTGCCTCATATGGAAGATGTCGAAGTGTTAGATGTTAACGACGAACTTCGCTTATTATGGGCTACCTTCGATATCTTAAAACTTCACAAGCGTCCTCGATTTCTAATTCCTCGAGATAGTTTCGGAGCAATTACGTCTGAAATAAGTAAAGACATACTATCTTGTATTAAAGAGGAAGAAAAAGAAGTTAACTTGGAAACTTCGTCTTCTGAAGACATTATATGGTCCAAAGACGAAGATGATGTTCAAAGTAAAAAGCCTGTAGAACTTAGAAGCTGGGAAAGAAGTCCCGAAAGGCTTCGAACTTGGGCCGAGCTTCAAGAAGAACAAAAAGACTTTAGAGCTTCGAAGGGAGGTAGAAGAGTTAAACACAAAGTTGTTAGAACTCCCGGCACTGGAACTAGTCATTCCAACCCTAGCTCTAGAGATCGAAGAGGTCTTTGATTCCTTCTTGGTATAGATACCAATTTTTCATGATGTAATCATATTTTCTCGAATAATAAATATCGATTTAAAATTGTCTCCCTATTTATTAGCCCCTCTTTAGGCGTAAGCAACTTCGAACTGTGTTCAAAGATGGTTAGGCACAAAGAAAAACTTAGGAGTACAATTTTGGGGGTTCGGAGCCCCTCAGTAATTTAAAGATCTTTTAAAATCTTATAAAATGTCTTCGACTGTTTGTAGTCTGAAGAATGGTAACTTAGTACCTTCTGTTTTTTTGAAAAGACATCACTTGAGATAACTTTTCGGACACTTTAGTGTCTTAGATAATTTGTCACTTTGGACTTTCTTAACAGACATTCGAAGCTCATGGCTCAAACTCTGTTTTGTTTTGGCCTCCTTCGGCTCTTTTTTGCGAATTCCGTCAAACCAGTGGTTTGGAGTTCGCATTGTTCTCTTTGGACTCTTTTACGGATGTCTACAAGCCGGTGGCTTGGACTCCGCATGATTTGGTCTCCTTGGACTCTTTTTACGGATGTCTACCAGCCGATAGCTTGGACTCCGTATGATGTGATTTTGGGCTCTTTTACAGATGCCTACAAGCCGGTGGCTTGGACTCCGGATTATGTCAGCCCCCACGTCGGAAACTTCGAACCAATGGTTCAAAGCCCGAAAATATGATTCAAATTAATGACACTTCCCTCTCGGTCAACTCCACGGTTCCAGTGCGTCCACTCGGAAGCTGGAAGTTTATGAGGGGTAGGCACTATCTGAACCATATGCTTTATTAATTCTGAAGATGATTACAAATGATTACAAGAAGCCCCTATGCGAAGTATCGCTTTAGGTGCTCTGCATGCCAAGTATGTGCTAACTCTTCACCTTCCAAATTAGCTAATTTAAAAGAGCCAGGACGTCCTGAACGAACAATTAAGTATGGACCTTCCCATTTATTTCCTAATTTTCCTGGCGCTATGATGCTTCGTAAAATGAGATGACCTGGTCTAAGCTCATTGATCTTAACCCTCGGGTCAAACCAAGCCTTCGTTTGCTGATGATACTTTGATAAATTGGCTACAGCTCGAAGTCTTGTCTCCTCTGTTAAATCCAGCGAAGCTTGTCTTTCTCCTTCAATCTCCGGTTCGGTGCTGCAAAGTGATCCTCCTTTGAGCTCCGTTGGAGTCATAGCTTCATCTCCGAATAGCAATCTGAATGGAGTGAAACCTGTGGACCTTGTTTGCGTAGTCCGAATGGACCATAAAATCTTCGGAAGTTCTTCGGTCCACAGTCCTTTTGCTAATCCTACTATCCTTCAATTTAGCCCTGACAAAATTTTTCCATTGGCTCTTTCTACAGCTCCATTACACTGAGGATGCCTCACTGCAGCAAAACATAACTGGATGCCTAGATCTTCGCAGAACTTTCTGAAAGGTTCTGCATCGAACTGTGTTCCATTATCAACTGTGAGTTGTCTAGGCACTCCGAACCGGCAAATGATACTTTTCTAAAAGAATTTCTGTACATTGTTCGAAGTGATAGCTGTTAAGGGCTCTGCTTCTACCCACTTAGAAAAATATTCAATAGCTACCACTGCGAACTTTAAATTTCCCATAGCTACTGGAAAGGGACCAATCAAATCCATACCCCATCTGGCCATGGGCCATACCGGAGCAATAACTTGAAGAGTTGTTGGTGGGCAATGACTCCGTCGACCCATCCACTGACATCCTTGGCATGTGCGGACTAAGTTCTCCGCATCTGCTACTATCGTATTCCAATAAATCCCCTGGCGAAGTGTTTTCCCTGCCAAAGCTCGAGGGGCCAGATGGCTACCGCAAAGCCCTTCATGAATATCTCAAAGAATATCTTGGCCTTCGGTTTGGGATATACATCAGAGTAAATGGGAACATACTCTGGCCTTGTATAAAATACTGTTGATTATTTGATAATTCCTAGCCCTGAGTTTCAATCTTGAAAAATGTGGCTCTTCAAACGAATTTGCTCCTCATTGCAAAAGTTCCATGATCGAATTTCTCCAATCTGTACTTGGAATGCAAAGAATCTCTGTGGAGGGAATTTGTGGCACCGAAGGTGTACTGAGCTCCTCATAAAAAGCTTCTTCTGGTATATCCATAGCTCCGGCTGCAGCTTTTGCTAAGATGTCCGCTTGCACATTTTCTGTTCTTGGTATACTCCGAATTGAAATACCCTTGAATTGTGCTTCGATCTTACGGATTTCTTCTAAGTACTTTGCAAGCTGTGGATGCCGAACTTGAAAGCTTTTATCTACGTGCCCTGCTACTATTTGAGAATCTGTCTTTATAACAACTCTTGTAGCCCCTAGAGCACGTGCTTTTCGGAGTCCCAGTAAAATCCCTTCATACTCCGCTATATTATTGGTAGACTTAAAGTTGAGTCTTGCGGAGTACATTGCTCTTTGCCCTGAAGGAGAAATTAAAACTGCTCCAACACCTGCTCCAGATGCTTGGAAAGCCCCATCAGAAAAAACAGTCCAAATTCCTTCACTTGACTTCTCTCGAACCCACGTTGCAGGGGGAGTCCATTCTGCTACAAAATCTGCTAAGACTTGCGATTTGATTGCTGTCCTTGTCAGAAAGGATATGCCGAAGGGTGCTAGTTCAACTGCCCACTTTCCAATTCTTCCAGTGGAATCTTTACTTCGGAGCATATCTCCCAAAGGATACGAAGTTGGTACAATTACATTATGAGCTAAAAAATAATGTCTCAACTTCCTCGAAGCCATTATCAGAGCATAAGTGAACTTTTCGAGCTCGGAATACCTTGTCTTCGCTCCTGATAATGCTTCGGACACAAAATAAACTGGATTTTGTACCAACTTCCCATTGAAATCCATTTCTCTGACAAGGACTACGCTGACAGTAGAGCTTGTAGCTGCAAGGTAAAGGAGTAGGGTTTCGTCCGCAGTAGGCACCATGAGTGTAGCAAGATTACTGAGATACTCTTTAATATCTTCGAAGCTTTTCTGACACTCCGGTGTCCATGAAAAATCTTCGGACCCTTTCAATGCTTTAAAGATGGGCAAACTTCTCTCCGCAGACCTTGCCAAAAATCTGCTAAGTGCTGCCAGACGACCAGTCAGCTTTTGCACTTGCTTTAAATTTTCTGGAGGAGCCATCTTTTGTAGGGCAGTTATTTGAGTAGGGCTAGCTTCAATCCCTCTTCTTGAAACTAAATACCCTAACAACTTCCCAGCCTTAGCTCTGAAGATACATTTCTCGGGGTTAAGACGAATCCCACATGCCCGAAGGCTATTAAATGTTTCTGCTAAGTCTAGGCTATGTTGGTGCTTTAAAGCACTCTTTATTACAATATCATCCATATAGTCATCCACATTGCGACCTAATTGATGACCTAGAGCCTTAGCAACTAACCTCGAAAAAGTAGCCCCGACATTTCTTAAGCCAAAAGGCATTCTTACATAACAGAAGACTCCCGAGGGAGTTACGAAGCTTGTCTTGATCTCATCTTCGCGTTTCAACCATATTTGATGATAACCGGAGTACGCGTCAAGGAAGCTTAATAACTCCGAACCTATGGTGGAGTTGACCAATTGATCAATTCGGGGCATGGGGTAGGGGTCACGAGGGCATGCTTTATTTAAGGATGTGAAATCAATGCACATGCGCCACTTCCCGGAGGATTTCTTCTTGACAAAGACTGGGTTGGCTAACCATTCTGTGTGAGCCACTTCTCTGATAATCCTAGCCTTCAACAATTTTTCAACTTCGTCTTTTGCAAGAACAACTCTTTCTGTAGACATTTTTCGGAGTCCTTGCCGAACAGGCCGGGCCTTCGGGTTTACAAGTAAACTATGTTCAATAATATCCTGATTGACTCCGGTGATGTCTTCGTCAGACCAAGCAAAGACATCTAAATTCTCCTCAACTACTTTTTCCAAGGAGGTGGCAACTTCTGGAGGTAAATCTTTACCAAATTGAAATGCATATTCTTTACCATTTTTAACAATAATCTTCGTTGCAATCTCTCCTTCAGGACTTGGTCATGGGAAGGATTTCTTCGAAGATTCGGAAGGAGCAAAAAAATTTTCTTGATTATCTTGCACATTATTCACTTGTCTTGGATCAAGAGGGGGGCCGTGACCATATTCCGCTCTTCGGGCGGTAGCTTGATCTCCGAAGATAGTGAGCACTCCCGCTTGTGTGGGCATCTTCATGCACAAGTAATTGTGGTGCGCCACAGCTCTGAACTGATTTAACATGCCTCTTCCGAAGATGACGTTGTAGGCATATGGAGCATCCACGACGTCGAAGATTACTTCCTCTGTCCTGGCTAACAATCCTTCTCCGAAGGTAACTTCCAAGCCAATTTGGTCGAGTGCATCAAGCGGAGGTCCTGCGAAGCCTTGCAAAGGACGAGCCGCTGGAAGGAGGTGCTTTCTGGAGATGCATAATTGATCGAAGGCTTGACAAAAATAATGTCTGCCGAACTCCCTCCGTCAATTAGCACTCTTCGAACCTCAGTTCCTGCAATGTCGGCAGTAATGACAAGTGGGTCTGCATGTGGAAATTTAATGCCAGCTGGATCCTCTACAGAAAAAGATATTGGCACATGGGACCATTCAGGCATAGCAGCTGCAGACGATGAAGTTCCAATGTGCCCCACTTCTCGGACATAGTCTCTTCTCTCCCTTTTGGAAATGCTTCTGAGAGTACCTCCTCCGGAGATAGGGAGGACTACTCTTTTTCCTTGGTCTTGCCCCTCTTCTTGCTTCGGAGGTGGCATAATATTGACCACTGGAGGGCGTCTTGCAGCTTCGAAGTTTTCTATCTGCGCCACAGCCTGGACAGGCTCTGGACGCACTTCAGCTGGAACTCGGTCAGAAGTACCTCGACCCAAAGTTCTCTCTAGATATTCTCCTCTCAGGGCAAGTATAGCTTTGCACGCATCAGTTGTGTGACTTCGGTTTTCACCATGAACACAGCAGAAAAGGGTCTGGCCCTTGCCAGCCGGTTTCCCTGGCGGCCTCCAACCGCTGGCCTTGTTTCCCGAAGGTTGCGGAGCTCTTTGGGCAAATTTTTGTGGGGGTGCAATGTTCAGAACTTCTGAACGAGGATGCTTTTGCCCCCTTCTCTTATCATGCTGAACTTCGAAGACAGGTTCCTGCGGCTGTGCCGAAGTTTTCACTTCCAATTTTACTTCCTGCAGTATGGACGGAGTAGCTGTAGTTCTCCGAAGCCAGCCCTCTTCTGACCTTGCATATTCTTCAAAATAGGACATCAGCTGAGAAACAGAAGATATGCTTTTCCGGTGGAGTTTATCAAGGAGGCCTGGATGAATGACTCCTTCCCAAGCTACGTCAACTACTGAAGACGTAGTTAACCCTCCGATCTACGACTTTGTATGAGCGAAGCGCTTGAAGTATTGTCTTAATGTTTCTCTAGGGAGCTGCTTCACCTGGAAAAGACTTCCCGTCGACATTGGAGGCACGAAGGTGCCTTGGAAGTTACTCACGAACTTTTTCTTCAATTGTCCCCATGAACTGATTGATCCTAGTTTTAAAGACCAGAACCATCGCAAAGCTACTCCCTGAAGAGCTAGGGGGAAACATTTTGCCATGGTGTCCCGCACTCCTCCACTGGCTTCAATCGCCAAAGCATAAGATCGGACAAATTCTCCAGGATCTTCATCTCCGGCATACTTGCAAAGCTTCTAAGTCTTAAACTTCGGGTCGAAGCGAACTTTTTGTAGTTCAGGATGTAGCGGAGATTCAGTATCAAATGAGGCGTTCTCCGGGGCTTCAGGATAGATATGTTCGTCGTCTTCAAGCACTTCTGGAATAACTGGGATGGCTTGAGAGTGAAGCCTATTTGCAGCTTCTTGTCGCCATCTCGCTACTTCAGCTTGGAGACTGGCCATTTGAGCGGCCATATCACCAAGATTGTCTTCGTCTCCTCCGGAAGGATCTTCTGGGTCTTGAGAACTGTAAGGATCAGTTTGGAGTGGAACTTGAGGTGGAAGAGGAACTCCAGGTGGTCGAAGTATAGATAGAGTTGGCGGAGGAACTCTGTATGCTCGAGGAATGGGAATCCCTTCCGGAGTTTGAGGTGGAGGAAATGTCGAAGGTCCTCCGACCTCAACTGTGTCTGGAGATATCACTCCGGAGGTCCGAGGGGACCTCCGAACAGGGTTACCAGTTGCGCTCCGCTTAGGAGGCATGGTGTAAGAAGTTGGTAGAGAATGAAGTTTCTTGGACTAAGTTCCCCACGGACGGCGCCAACTGTTGGCGTAAAAGATTACGCTAACAGGTTTCTGAAGATTAGAAACTAACAAACGAAGTGTTTGCGAAGTAAACTATTCTAAGCCTCCAAAAGGATAATAACTTAGAATAGTTCGAATGTATGTATTGAATAACTTGTATTCAGTCCTCATTACAGGGTAAAACGGGGGGTATTTATAGGCCCAAACATTAAGGAAAAGACCTTTTTACCCCTCTATTACAACCGACATAGTGGAAACTATTCGGTACTCTTAATAGGGCTAAAATGGTAAAAGACTAATCTAGTTAGAAGATAAGTCTTCAATCTTAGCTGGCAAAGAGGTTCCTGGAAGAGTCTATGTTCGAAGATATACTTCGAACTAGAGCCTGTCATCATACTTCGAACTTGACTGGATGCATCTCCGAAATTATATATCTGACATCATCTTAACCATCAGTCTTTATCTTGTTGCTACGATAATCTTGAAGATGGAATATTTTCCCCCAACAAATACAGAGTATGGTGGCTAGCACAGGAGTTCTACAATGAATGCTCAAAGTGTTAAATGTGACCTATCCAGCCTCCACTATTTATAGCCACTATTCACCCATGTGAATTGACTACTTTACCCCTAGGATTTACATTGGTTTTGTCTCATCAGAACAGAGGGGTACAAAAGGTAGTCTACTTTATTTGGAGGCTTCTTTTGTCAGCTTTGCAGAGGGGACAGCGTCAGCTTTTTGCAGAGCAGACACTGTCAGCCTTTACAGTCTTGGACCCATCTGAAGCCCCCTTCGCACGCGAGGGGTGCGGTAGCTTCGGTGAGAAGCCTTGAGCCTGATGGCCTTCGCTTCACCGAAGTCAGCCTTCGATATAGTGACGGTTTTGAGCCGAAGCCGTCAAAGCCCTTGGGCCTTCGCACCAACACCTTCGGAGTGGACCACCATGGCTTCGCAGCTTCTCCCAGCTCGAACTCCGTCAGTCCGTGTACCAAAGCCATGTACGACCGAAGTACCTCAAGTCATCCTCACTCCGGAGCCAGCCTCGCTCTGGACCCTGCTTCACTCTGAAGCCCCACCTTCGGAGTACCACCCTTCGAAGTCCCTCCTTTGTCCAAGGCCTCCGCATGAAGCATTCCATGAGCACTTCGTCACAGTGTCTCTCCCCGAGCACACTCCTTGACGAGCCTCACCCAGACCATGCCTTCGATTGCACCTCGACTTCTGAGATCTTCGTCGGGTAAACCTTCGAGTGTCTCCCTCCGGAGCACACTTCGAACACCTTGCCTCTGCTGAGGACTTGATCCACCATACTCCTAAGTCACTCCTTCCAGAGTACCCTTCGAAGTGCCTCGCCTCCGAGGACTTCGTCTCGGGGTACCTTCACCCGGAGCCACGCTCTGCACTTACTGCCTTCTCCTGGTGCACCTCGACCCGAGGTCCGACCTCGACCCCTTCGCAGCCTTCGTGACGGAGCTCCCTGCTCCCCTAGCCTCAAGCCTCCCACTTGACCCAGGTTCACTTGCTACGAACCTTCCGTCACCTCCGAGGTCCCCTGCGCACCACAGACAAGCAGACAAGTGTATCCAGTACCCCAGAGACCTCTCTGGGTAAGCAACCTTTGGCACACACTCCGGTGTACCGCCCAAAGTACCGAGACCTTCGGTACAGCCAATCATCGTGTACTGTCGGACCCCTCCGACAAACACACTACGCTACAACAGCTGCAGCAACCAGACCCACCGAACCCTTCGGTGAAACAGCCTCCGAACACCTTCGGAGATCCAACCTCCGAACCCCTTCGGAGGGACCCCTTCGAATCAGAGGGAAAAATTTGTCAATCACTCATCACAGACTCTGAAACCAACCCTTGGTTTCTCAGTTGTCTTCTTCTCCTTCTTGACGGGGGTCTTGGCGACCCTTTTGGAGGTCTCGACGGTGTTTTCCATTTCCGGGGAGCTACCCTTGTCGAATCGAAGTCCGGCAAGGGATGAGGCTCCATCTCGAGAGCACTCCACGCTTGGTTGGAGCGTTCCTAGCTCCCAACCAGCTCCACCCTCCACTGCTTCTCTGCCACTGTAGGGGCTCCGAGCACCCATTCTGTGGCTCTGACAATCTGCTCCAGAGCTAGCGCCAAAGGAGCCACTGAAAAAAGGTAGCATTCTTTTGAGTATGTTATCTATTTTCTAATCAATGATTATGCAGAAGAGCGAAGACTTACCCAAGCTTAGAAGCTCTCCTTCCGAAGCATTTTGAAATGCTATCAGCCACTCCGCTCCAATAGGAGGGATTCAGAGGGAGAGGAATTCCTCCGTGAGGTCCCGCATGCTCATGCGGCTGGCCACCGAAGAAAGCAACCCTAGCCGCGTCGCAAGAAGTCTACGGTCTGGAGTGGCTTCGGCTTCCATCTAGTACCAGATTTCTTGTAGGGGCCCTGCAAGGCTAGAGCCTTCTCCAACTTCGGTGTAGAACCATCGGAGGATCTAGTTGGTGTACCATCGTTCGTTGATGGCCTTTGCTAGGAAATGCTACGAGAACTCCTTCCGATGTTCGAAGTTAACGCTTGTGAAGGCTGTCAGCACCTTGGTGTCTCCCGGTCCGTCCTGTGACTTCGGTTGGCAGGAAGCTTCGTGAGTAGCCGTGAAGACCTCCAACCTCCCTTTGCACCCTTCCGCCCAGAGGGCCCATTCAAAGATGGCCAGTCTGTCTATGGCGTTAGGGGACAATTGCGGTAAGGTAATGTGGAATATTTCTAGTACCTCTACCAAGAAGCTGATTGCAGGAAGTCCTAGCCCAGCCTCGAAGAAGGCCTCGAAGACTACCACCTCTCCGCTTCAAGGCATCGGGGTCGCTTCTGTACCAGGGACCCGAGTCCTCATGCCTGGGCCTAGCTTCCCATCCATTGCTTCCTCAATGGACTCTGCCATGCTTGTTGACTGCCCAAGAAGGAAGCTTTGCCTCAATGGCTTCTTGGATGGTGGGCGGAGTTCCCGAGGGTTCTTTGGCCAAGAACCCCCCGGGGCTCTCGCCAGTGCTGCCGCTGCTGACGCCACTCACGCCTACCTCTGCCCCAGAGTTCATGCCTCCACCGGCACCATCGCACTGGTTCTCGCCATCATTTGGTTGCTCAGGAAGTTGGGAAAGGTTTCGAGGTTAGGGAAAGGGGGCTTAGAATCCAGGCTCTGTAAAAAATTCCAACGAGCCTCGACTCCCCCTTTTATAGCCTTTTCGTCTCTAGGTACTACATTTCAAACATGCGTTCACATTGCAGGTTCGACTTCTATCGCTGACGGGTGGGGCCAAAGGATAAAAAAGGTGTGAACCCGTGGTAAAATTTTGTCTGTTACTTTTTCGTGGGAGCCTCACGGTTACTTGAAGGGTAACGAATCAAAATTAATGGCTCTTTGTGATGCTTCGCCTCCACAACGATTCATTTATTGCGAAGCGTTCATATTGGAGTCCCAGTTCGAAGCTTCCGTCAGACATACTCCAATGTCAAAGACACTTCGAATGGTTGTAATACCTTCAATTTTTTCTAAGTCCCTGAATATGAAAATATTTCTTGTGTATACTGCTCTCCTGCTATACATGTTAAATTGGAGAAACGTATTCGAGGGGCTACTATTGGGGGGAAATACTTCATCCCCAGGGCCTTTAAGATCAAAAGGCAAAGACAATTTATGCAACTTTAAGACAGAAGTTAAATTGATGAAGTTTCTGAGCCGAAGGGTCCTCCGAACCCATATTCAAAGGTACCCTCTGAGACCTCCATCTCTACAGTGGGAAACAGCAAGACTGATGGGAAATCAGCCTTATCTATCCTCTTCGGATACATTTTACTATTTTAGCCCTATTCGAGGTACCGGATAGTTTCCACTATGTCGGTTGTAATTGAGGGGTAAAAAGGTATGTTCCTTAGATTTTTTACCTATAAATACCCCCCTTTTCACCCTGTAATAGGAATCGAATATACAGATATTCAATACACAACATCAAACTACTTCGAACTATTATCCTATTCGGAGGCTTGAGATAGTTCACTTCATAAACTCCTTGTTTGTTAGTTCTTAATTTTAGAGAAGCTGTTAGCATAATCTTTTATGCCAACAATAACTAATCTTGATAACTCAAGTAATTAGTCATAGAAGAAAGTAACACTAGTGAAGACTTCAGAGATGAATAAATCAATTAAGTTTTCCTAAAGCACATCAAGACTAACACACATGAAATCTCATTCTATAAACATATCACTGTTTATGGAAGATTGTTTATGCACTGAACATGAAACTGTGTTCATGTGAATCAAATACTCAAAATAGTAGATTGAAGATGCAGCAAGACATTTTCTATATTTGTCTTTGATAGTACTTTCAGAACAAATGTTATCCCTCTTAAAAATTGGGATAGAAGCACTACTTTAGACCATAGTAATAAAGATTATGGTAGCAACAGCCCAGAAGTGAAGAATCAAGGATCAGAACAGGATGATGACTATGAATGGAAAGCACAACTTCAAAGAAACAGCAAGTTATCTTGACAAAACAATAAGAAAACAGAATTGGAGCTTCATTCAAATGTTTTCCTGCACATACACATCTTGAGCAGATTGAGAGGGATAAACTTCTTGCATATAATGTTGTATGCAATTCTAGCTGAAACTAATTGCAAGAAGTAATCAACAAATTTAAACTGAGCCATACTGCTTGTTGGGGGAAAATGCTTCACTTTCAGGACTTATGAGATTAACAGTTCAAGATAACTTATCAGCTTCAGAGCTGGTAAGCTTATGCCCGAAGGTGGTGGAGTCATTAAGCCGAAGGGTGCTTCGACTTACAATCCGAAGGAACCCTCCGCAGGATATGAAGCTCCAGAGCAAAACGACAAGGCTGATAAGATGTTTGACTTATCTACTTACTCCGGGTAGATTTTACCATTTTAACCATGTTTAGGGTATCGAATAGTTTCCACTATGTCGGTTGTAATTGAGGGGTAAATAGGTCTTTTCCTTAGACTTTTTTGCCTATAAATACCCCCCTTCTTACCCTGTAGTAGGCATCGAATACTCAGCTATTCAATACACACATTCGGACTACTTAAGCTATTATCCAATTCGGAGGCTTGAGATAGTTCTCAACACAAATTCACTGTTTGTCAGTTCTTGATTTTAGAGAACCTGTTAGCATAATCTTTTACGCCAACACTGTTGTAGTAAATACTGAGAGATTCAGTTTCAGTACTGTTGTTCATCTTCAGGAACAAAGTTCTTCAAGAACTTAGCTATGTATCAATTCAGGTAAAGAAAATAACACAGCAAACCCTTTTTATGAAAACTAGAACTATACTCTAAACAGCATAATCACGAGTAATAAGAATCAAGACTCGAACACTGGAATCATGAGTTTGAAGAACAGTTCTCGTGTATCTGTACATATGCAAAGAATAGAGAGAACAACTCTTGTGATGTCCAGAGCAAAATAGAAAATTAACCAGGAAGGAAAAGACTCAAGAGCTTGCAACTTCGGATGAAATCTGGATAGGAAAATCATAAAGGAAGAAGACAACCGAAGAGTACCTATGGCGGCGCTGGACTTTTTCTGAACCGGTGCATTATATTCTTTCAAACAAACTCAACAGGACTATAGTTTACGATGAACAGTGAACACACTTTTGTCGAATTAAAGCAGTAGAATCTAATGAACAGTAAAGGCAAATCAACAACCCGAAAATGGAAAGGAGAAGAAATAAATTTCTGGCTTGATGGGAAAAGCCTCCCTAACCCTTAGGCTTGGGGTCATTTATATAGGCAAGCCCATTAAAGTATTCCCCAAAATGCCATTAGGGTTAAAGTTATAGGTATTTACCTAATTGCCATTATGTATTTCAGAATTATCAATTCTGAAAAATAAATTAATGTATACTCCTAATTTATTACATCATTGACCATATTCTTTTAATATTTTTTTCAGAATTTGAAAATTCCAAAAAATACTAAAAGATTACACTTAATCTAGACTACTAAACAGAAAAACTTACTCCTATTTATTGGAATTAAAAGCATTTTGTGATGTGACGGCTTTCAGCAAAAACCGACAAAGCCTCCTAGATCTTCGACATCAACCCCCTCGACTTGAGTATAACCCTGAGCCATAAGTCTAGCCTTGTTTCCAACTATAGCCCCATCCTCCCCTTGTTTGTTTTTGAAAATTCATTTTGTTCCAATGATATGAATGTCAGGGGGTGGATCAACAAGAATCCAAACTTGATTTCTATCAAAATTTTCTAGCTCTTCATGCATGGCGTTGATCCAACTTGCATCAGACAAAGCATGACTAACATCTAATGTCTCAAACATAGAAACAAACGCAGAATCAACAAAGTGAGCATGAAATCGAGTTACCCTTTTATTTATCTCACCGATGATCTGCTCGGGGGGATGCATTCTCTGAATTCGAAGCGGTGCTTCTCTTTGTGACAGAATCTCCCCCTCAACTGTTGCCGAAGTTTTCTCCATACTTCCTAAGGTCGATGCTTCTGGCCCTCTTGTGAAACCAAGGGTGGTTTCGGTCTGGATGATGAGTTATTGATAAGGATGAGCGTTTGAGCAGTTGAGTGGTTGAGAGTGGTTTGAGTGCATCGAAGGGTTCGATGTGAAATGGAGGTTTGGTTGCCGATTTTTCGTTGGTGCGTCGCGTTCATGTCTTGGCTTGTCTTGTACGTGTAGGAAGGAGATGCTGACCAATTGTCGACGGCGGGTGATCAAGGGTCGAGCGGGGAGCTTGATGCTAGAGGATCAGGGAGGCCGAGCGAAGTTGGAGAAAATCTCAAGAGTGAACGAAAATATCGAGCAAGAACGGATGGACGGTTTGCATGGAGTTGTCTTATGTGTACCGGAGGAGATGCTTTGTCGACTGCCGATGGTGGGTGACTAGGGTGAGAGAGGGAGTCAAGAGCCGGATGGTCAAGGATACCAGTTGGAATCGAAAAGCGATCTCAGGCGTACGCGTTGAAGACTAAAGGAGAGGCTTTGTCGGTTTTTGCTAAAAACCGTCGAAACTTTAAATGTTTTTGTTAATTTCAATAAATAGGACTCTAGTGGTAGTTTAAATATTTCAGTTGTGTAGTGTAATCTTTTGGTATAATTTTTAGAGTGGTTCTACTCTAAAATTATATGAAAAGGAGAGCCAAATTGTAATTTTACTTTTAGGACTTTTGTGTAATTTTCAATTTTAGAAAGTTCTTTTTAGAAAATACCCCCATGGTTGGCCTATAAATAGGGGACGATATCCATGGGCAGGTAAGAGATTTTTGGCTGCTCATTTTGCTAAATCAAATATCAAATCCTTCAATTTAGTGTTGTATTCTGCTGCTAAATTGATTTTTCGAAGCACTGTTGAAGATCCAAAAATTGAACTGTTCCAGCGCAGAAGCAGTCTCCCAGCGCAGGTACAACTTTTGTGGTTGAATTCGATTTTGAGCAGCGATTTCTGGTGAATCTAGTGCAGAAGTTGATATTGATGTTTATACATCTTTTGTTGTGCATGATTTGAATGATCCATGTTTTAAAGTTGCATGTGATTTATATGATTCTTTCTTGATTGTTTTGCTGATCAAAGGAGGCACCACAGCACTGAAAAAATATTCTGGAAAAGTGTTTCAGTTTTTGGGTTTAGCTCTCTACATGTTTGATGAAATGTTTCTTTAAGTGTTCATCAACATCATGGCTAATACTTGGATTGTTTCTTGAGTGATTTCAAGATTGAATGACATATGTTGTAGTTGATTTTCTGAAAAAGTGTTATTGAAAATTCCTTGAATTCACTTTGAGTACTGATTTAGCCATATCCTGTTTTGGCCTGTTTTTGGTTCTATCCTTCAATATTTAGGTCTGATCTTGATGTTCTTCTCAAGAGAGTATTTCTGAAGTATTTTGTCAGCCAAATCTGTGTAGTTGTGTTCCCAAGAAACTGAACATTGCAATTAATCAATTTAGAGCTGAACTTCTTTTTAAACACTGGCTGTTGACGGATTAAGATCAGGGAGCTCAGTTCTGAATATTTTAGATTGGTTGTTGAAGTCAGTATACTGATTTGAGTGAAATGCATTCTGTTCAGAGTCAGTCTTTGAAATGTACTATCAGTTTGAATCAGTATCAGTTTGAATAGTTTGTTCTGAATTTAATTTCTATTCCGATCTACAAGTTGAGTAGTAGTGCATTACATGTTAATACTGATCTGGAGATTGCTTCCAAGATTAAACAACAATTTTTTTGATTACTGTCTTGATTTAGTTTTGAATCCTAAATTGAAAGTTTAATTCTCTGACTTTATTATTCTGTTTTAGAAACTCTGTTCAGTTTCAGTTTATAATTTGAGATTAGCTTTGAATTCAAATTGTGTACTATTTTGATACATAAAAAGCTACAGTCAGTATTGAATTATTTTGTAAATGTCCAGAAATTCCTCTCAAATTGAATGTAATTATTCTGATTCCTGATATATTTGAAACTTAACAGGTATTCCTTTGAGTACTGTTTTCATCAGAGTTAATGCACTATTCCTCATCTATTTTCAGTACTGAGTTAATTGAGTTTATAGTTGTTGTGTTAGTTATTTTGTGTTCTCTGATATTGATTGATCTCCTAGATCTGTATAGTGCCTAAAGGTGGGTCAATTTTTCTCAGTTCTTGAGTTTACAAAGTTTTAAATTGAAAAATTGTGAGTCAGGTAAACTTCCAATTTAGCAAGTTCTAATTTCATTCTCTTAGCCAGTTTGTTTTCAGTTAGCAGTTCTATTTCTTGTCTATTTTCTGTAATTTTCAGTTCTCAGTTCTATTTGCTAGATAAGGCTATATATAGCAGTAGTTTTGGGTTGAAGTTGATATACTTTTGAGTATGGTTCAGTATAGCTAGTTTTCTTCTTAGTTGAACAAAAGTGTTTCAAATACCAATACTGAGTTATTTTCAGAATTGATACAGGAAACAGTTTTTCTAGTTTTCAGTTGTTGTTTACTCAATTGATTCAAATTGTGCTCTGATCTGATAGGACTGTTTTAGCTGCTAAAGAGTGTTCTTCAGGAATTGAAAATTGTTCTCAGTCAAGAGTCAGACCTTGAGTATATCTTTAAATCTTTCACACGGAGGTTCTCTGAAAAAAACAAGACTGATTTTGTACTGTTGTGTGTATACTGTGAATGCACTATTTGATTTGAAATTCAATTAATATTCAGTATTTTGATTAAGATTTGAATGCAGTTGTCTATGCTGAATCATATATGATCAAATTTAGATCACATGTGCTGGAATTAATTTTGCTCTGAAGTTGAAGTTTGGAAATTGGATCAAAACCTGAATGCTGAACCTTATTGAAATTTACTGTTACTATTCATCATCTAGAATGTTTCAGAAGTGATGAAATTTTGTTTGAAAATGAATTGAAACAAGCTATTTCTCTTTACAAATTTGGTTTGAACTCTTGTGTGAGTGTTCTGATATTTGTCAAATAAAAAATCTTCAAACTAAGCTGAATTGTGTATTTCAATCTAGTGGAGCTCAATTTTGTACTGATTGGTTTAAATCTTGAAACTGAGTGTTTGGAGGTGTGTTGGGTGTTTTCGAGAAGGCCATCACATTCGAAAGAAAGTTTCAAGGCGCCTATTCACCCCCTTCTAATCGCCATTCCGATCCCACAGCTTCTGGCCTTCTTGCAAATGTGAATGATGCTTCTGGAATTTTCATAGTAGGAGGTTGCGGTGCATTTTCATTATCTTCAACATCTGATGAATCTTCTTCCTCAAAGATTTTTTCACTCATATCATGCTCACTCGCAAGTTAAAAAGAGGGACTGACACATGGAGATGTCTCATCAAAGGTTACATCGCAAGATTCAACAACAGTGTTAGTATCTATATTGAAGACACGATAAGAGTGACCATGCAAAGAATAGCCGAAAAAGATTCCATTAGATGCACCCGACTCAAATTTGTCTAGGTTGCCATGCTTTAGGATGAAGCACCCACATCCAAATACTCTTAAGTGAGTAACCTTGGGCTTCCGTGAGGAGCCATGCTGAAGAGCATGGGTCTCATGGCTCTAGATGTGATGAGTGATTGTCAACGGAAGTCAAAGAAGACTGAAGAGAAGAGAAGACCTGCTATGTCTAGGCCGCATGTGACACAGGTACATGGGCAGCGAGCGACTGTCAGGCAGAGGGGCCGTGAAGTCGGGCTGGCCCAATCCGGGTACATGGGCTAGGAGCAGCAGAGGATCCACTGGGCTATTGACCGGGATTGACTCAGGTACACGGGCAGCGAGTGATTGCCGGGCTGAGAGAGCTGCGGAGTCGGACCGGCCCAATCTGGGTACCCAGTGTGAAGACGGTGGACGCTTTGTAAGTTTCGGCGCAAAACTGACAACCGCTGATCTCGGATCTGACCGTTCTGAGGCAAAGCCGTAGTCGGTACGAAAGCTCTGATTCAGGATAAGTCATCTGTAATTAGGAGTTTACTATTTTGCCTTTAGGCCCACAGTCTGTCAGTCGAGTCTGTAAAAATATCCTAAGGGCATTTTGGTCTTTTCCATGTTACTTCAGCGTCTGTAAAAACCCTAAGGGTCTTTTGGTATTTTCCTAGGCTATTGGGCTGCCTATAAATAGGGCCCCAATCCCTAGGGTTAGGGGTAACTCACTTTAATCTAAACATCTGAGTTCACTTTCCCCACGTTGTGTTCCTGTTCCTTTTTGATTTTCCGATTCCTTGTTCCTGTGAGCGCCGCTACCAGTGCGGATTTTCTGTTCTTCACTGTTTCGTCAGGATCCGCTTCATCGATTCACCAGGAAATCTTTCAACCAGGTTTTTATATTCCTTTGTGCTGTCCTTCAGTCTAGACTTTTGAATATCGTGTCGTCGCTTTCTGTTGTTCTTCAGGCTCTGTTTTTCAGAGTAGTATTGAATCCAAGTTGCTTCTGAGTACGCACTTATTGCTGGTGTTTTTACCTAGAAGAAATCAGGTTCAGTAAATGCGTGCGCGGAAATCTTGTGAGTTGTATCTGATGTGAGTTCCTGTTTGTTGCTCAGAAAAGTTTCGTCACAGCCATACTATTCTTATGCTTTGGTTGTTTGCATCTCTATGTGTATTCTCGCCGCAGTTCAGAGTCATGGAATCCAAGATGCGTGTGCATATCAGCTAGCTCCTATAGGCAACAATAGCCACTAGCTCTAGCTCTAAGTCTAGCACTCAGCTAGTTTTTGTGTGCGGAAGGGTCAAGCTAGCCTGGCACCTATCATGCACATGTCAAGAAGCTAGCATAGTAGCTCTCAATTGCTTGCCTAGGTAATCTAGCTACGTGTAGCCTTTTCTTTGGGTTGTTGCAGCTGGTACATTTTGTATTCTGCACGGGAAGCCTGAGGCGAAGTCCAAACAAGTGCTTCGAAGTCCTCAGGCTTCGCGAGGGAAGGCTGCATGCGCCAGAGTTTTCGAGTTTCACATGTTTCGATGCTAAACTTTAGCAGTTTCTCTTGAACTGTTTGGCTTTGTTGTCCGAAGTTTTATTTGTGGTGCTTATTAGCGAAGTGTGCTGCGAAGGTGCTTCGCAAGCTTCTCCTTCAGAGTCTTGCGTGGGATTGCAATCTCTGACACTAGGGTCTTCGAGCCTTTTTAAAGTGACTCCGAATTTCTTGTGACCTCCTGTTCGGAGTCTGGTTTGGTTCGAAGGTGTTTTGGTTGCAGACTTCGATGCTTGCAATCCCCGCTGTAATTTTGCTTCGCAGTGAGTACTTCGAAGCCTCACATGTGACTCGGCTGTACGCGGTTCCAATCGAAGCTTCAATCAGTCTTTAGTCAGACATCGAAGTTCACACTCACAGCCTTCGCATGAGGACTTCGAACATGCTTCTTCAAGTCCCGAAGAGGAGACAAACTTTTGAACAGTAAAACTTCATCTCTTTTTACGCGCACTCATGTTAAATATCTATGATTTATTTTCATGAAGCTTGAACTTCTTATGATCTGATTGATCTGTTAATCTGCCTTTCAACACTGGTTTGGTGTCTACTCGTTTAGGACACCATTTGTTTTTAGGCTGGATTATTTTCTTGTTTAAACCTGCTAGCTTCAACTGATTGTTAGTTGAGGTGCGTTGGGTGTTGGGAGAAGGCCATTGATTCGCAATAATTTTTTAGGCGCCCATTCAGCCCCCCTCTGGTCGCTACTTTCGGTCCTACAAGTGGTATCAGAGCCTAGTTAGGGATTTTCCATACCTTGACCGGTTCTAAACCCAGGTAGTGATCATGACTTCTCGTGGAAAGGTCCCGTCCTTGAAAGCTTATGGCTATAATTATTGGAAGACTCGCATGCGAGCCTATCTCATGAGCCAAAGCTCGGACATTTGGGACATTTGGGACATTTGTGTTCACGCTACTTTCACCATATTGCCTATTGCTGAGCATAATTCTCCTGATATTATTGCCTAGCATCTAAACAACAACAAAGCGGTGAACATTTTGTTTTCTGGTTTAGGTCCCACTGAATTTGAGCGTGTGAGCCATCTCACCACTGCTAGAGAGATCTAGGCTACCCTCTAGGCACACCATGCGGGGACAGCCTAGGTCAAGGCTCGGCTCTATCAGACCTACCGGTGTGAATATGAAAATTTCACACATAAGCCATGTGAATATGTTGAAGCTTTGTTTGGTCATTTTCAATCGATCATCAACAAGCTTCAGGCCAACAAGGTGTTGGGGGAAAATATCTCACCTTCGGGGTTATTGCCGAAGCAACATAAAGGCAGACAGCGGATTCGAAGGTTCCCAGGCGATCATCTTCGAAGAAGCCCAGAACCAAGTTCGAAGTACGAAGATAGGCATTGGTTCGAAGTACATCTTCGAACTAAGGCTTTTCAAGATCTTTTCTGCCAGCTAAGATGGAAGACTTATCTTCTTTCTCATTAGATTAGTCTTTTACCATTTTAGCCCTATCAAGGGTACCGAATAGTTTCCACTATGTCGGTTGTAATAGAGGGGTAAATAGGTCTTTTCCTTAATATTTGGGCCTATAAATACCCCCCATTTTACCCTGTAATAGGGACTGAATACAAGTTATTCAATACACACTTTCGAACTATTCTAAGTTATTATCCTTTCGGAGGCTTAGAACAGTTTGCTTCACAAACACTTCGTTTGTTAGTTTCTTTTCCACAGAAACCTGTTAGCGTAATCTTTTACGCCAACAGTTGGCGCCGTTTGTGGGGAACCTAGTCCGAAAAACTTCGTTCTCTACCAACTTCTTACATCATGCCTCCTAAGCAGAGCGCACCCCTCAATCCCACTCGGAGGTCCTCTCGGATCTCCGGAGAGATACCCTTCGACACAGTTGAAGTCGGAGGGCCTTCGACATTCCCTCCGCAAACTCCGGAAGGGGCTTCCATCCCTCGAACATACGAAGCTTCTCCGCCAACCCCTTCCATACTCCGACCGCCCGGAGTCCCTTCTCCACCCTCCATCCCGATTCGAACTGATCCTACCAGTTCTCAAGACCCGGAAGATCCTTCCGGAGGAAATGAAAATAATATTGGAGATATGGCCACTCAAATGGCCAACCTTCAAGCTGAAGTGGCAAGGTGGAGACAGGAAGCTGCGAGCAGGCTTCGCTCTCAAGCAACCCCAACCATCCCAGAAGTGCCCAAAGACGACGATCTTGATTATCCCGAAGCCCCAGAGAACGCCTCCCTTGACAATGAATCTCCGCTGCATCCTGAGCTGCAGAAGGTTCGCTTTGATCCAAAGTTCAAAACTTCGAAGCTCTGTAAGTATGCCGGAGATGAAGATCCCGGAGAGTTCGTTCGTTCTTATGCCCTAGCGATTGAGGCTAGCGGAGGAGTTCGAGATACCATGGCGAAGTGCTTCCCTTTAGCTCTTCAAGGAGTGGCATTGAGGTGGTTCTGGTCCTTGAAGCCAGGATCAATCAATTCATGGTCGCAGCTGAAGAAGAAGTTTATAAGCAACTTTCAGGGCACCTTCGTGCCTCCTATGTCAACAGGAAGCCTTTTCCAGGTGAAACAGCTCCCTGGAGAAACATTGAGGCAGTACTTTAAGCGCTTCGCTCATACGAAGTAGCAAATTCGGGGGATGTCCGCATCTTCGGTGGTTGATGCAGCTCGGGAAGGCGTCAGTCATCAAGGCCTTCTGGATAAGCTACATCGGAAAAGCATCTCCTCAGTCTCTCAGTTGATGTCATACTTCGAGGAGTATGCGAGGTCAGAAGAGGGTTGGCTTCGGAGGACTGCTGCTACTTCATCCATATTGCAAGAAGTCAAAGTAGAAGTGAAAACTTCGGCACAGCCGCAGGAACCAGTCTTCGAAGTGCAACATGATCGGAGAAGAGGGCAAAAGCACCCTCGTTCCGAAGTCATGAATATTGCACCCCCACAGAAGTTTGTACCAAGAGCTTCACAGTCTACGGGGAACAAGGCCAGCGGCTGGAGGCCGCCAGGGAAAACGGCTGGCAAGGGCCAGACCCTTTTCTGCTGCATTCACGGAGAAAATCGAAGCCATGCAACTGATACTTGCAAGGCTATACTTACCCTAAGGGGAGAGTACTTAGAGAGAACTTCGGGTCGAGGCAGTACCGACCGAAGTCCAGCTGCAACGCGCCCAGAGTCGGTCCAGGCTGTGGCGCGGATAGAAAATTTTGATGCTGCAAGACACCCTCCGGTGGCCAATGTTATGCCACCTCCGAAGCAAGAAGAAGGGCAAGATAGAGGAAAAAGAGTAGTTCTCCCTATCTCCGGAGGAGGTACCCTCGGAAGCATGTCCAAGAGACAGCGAAGAGAGTACGTTCGGGAAGTAGGTCATATTGGAACTTCGTCATCTGCAGCTGCAATGCCGGAGTGGTCTCACGTTCCGATATCTTTCTCTGCGGAGGATGCAGCTCGTATTAAGTTCCCGCACGCAGATCCATTGGTTATCACTGTTGATATTGCGGGCACTAAAGTCCGAAGGGTGCTGATTGACGGAGGTAGTTCGGCAGATATCATTTTTGTTCAAGCCTTCGATCAGTTGTGCATTTCCAGGAAGCATCTCCTTCCAGCGGCTCGTCCTCTGCAAGGCTTCGGAGGACCCCCGCTTGATGCACTTGGCCAGATAGGCCTGGAAGTTACCTTCGGAGAAGGTTTATTGGCCCGGACTGAAGAAGTAATCTTCGATGTGATAGATGCCCCGTATGCTTACAATGTCATCTTCGGAAGGGGCATGCTGAACCAGTTCGGAGCTGTGGCGCATCATAATTACTTGTGCATGAAGATGCCCACACAAGCAGGAGTCCTTACAATCTTCGGAGATCAAGCCATTGCTCGGAGGGCGGAATATGGTCATGGTCCCCCTCTTGATCCGAGGCAAGTAAATAGTGTGCAGGATAATGAAGAAATTTTTTCAGCCTCCTCCGAAGCTTCGAAGAAGTCCTTTCCGAGACCAAGTCCCGAAGGAGAGATTGCAACGAAGGTCATTGTTAAAGATGGTAAAGAGTACACTTTTCAATTTGGTAAAGATTTACCTCCTGAAGTGGCAACCTCCTTGGAAAAGGTGGTGGAAGAAAATTTGGATGTCTTCGCTTGGTCTGACGAAGATATCACCGGAGTCGATCGGGATATCATCGAACACGGTTTACTTGTAAACCGGAAGGCCCGGCCTGTTCGGCAAGGACTCCGGAAGATGTCCGCAGAAAGAGCTGCTCTAGCTAAGGACGAAGTTGAAAAATTGTTGAAGGCTGGGATTATCAGAGAAGTGGCTCACATAGAATGGTTAGCCAACCCAGTCTTCGTCAGAAAGAAGTCTTCCGGGAAGTGGCGCATGTGCATTGATTTCACATCCTTGAATAAAGCATGCCCACGTGACCCCTACCCCATGCCCCGAATTGATCAATTGGTTGACTCCACTGCAGGTTCGGAGTTACTAAGCTTCCTCGACGCGTATTCTGGTTATCATCAAATATGGTTGAAGCGCGAAGATGAAATCAAGACAAGCTTCGTAACTCCTTCGGGAGTCTTCTGTTATGTAAGAATGCCCTTCGGCCTAAGAAATGCCGGGGCTACTTTTTCGAGATTAGTTGCTAAGGCTCTAGGTCATCAACTAGGTCGCAATGTGGAGGCCTATATGGATGATATTATAATAAAGAGTGCTTTAAAGCACCAACATAGCCTAGACTTAGCAGAAACATTCAATAGCCTTCGGGCATGTGGGATCCGTCTTAACCTCGAAAAATGTATATTCGGAGCTAAGGCTGGAAAATTGTTAGGGTATTTAGTTTCAAGCAGGGGAATTGAAGCTAGCCCTACTCAAATAACTGCGCTGCAGAAGATGGCTCCTCCGGAAAATTTAAAGCAAGTGCAAAAGCTGACTGGGCGTCTGGCCGCACTTAGCAGGTTTTTATCAAGGTCTGCGGAGAGGATCTTGCCTATATTCAAAGCACTGAAAGGGTCCGAAGATTTTGCATGGACACCTGAGTGTCAGAAAAGCTTCGAAGGTATTAAAGAGTATCTCAGTAATCTTGCTACACTCACGGTGCCTACTGCGGACGAAACCCTACTCCTGGACCTTGCAACTACAGGTTCAGCTGTCAGCGCAATCCTTGTCAGAGAAGTGGATTTCAATGGGAAGTTGGTCCAAAATCCTGTTTATTTTGTATCCGAAGCATTATCAGGAGCGAAGACAAGATACTCCGAACTTGAGAAGTTCGTTTATGCTCTGATAATGGCTTCGAGGAAGCTAAGACATTATTTTTGGCTCACAATGTAATTGTACCAACTTCGTATCCTTTAGGAGATATGCTCCGAAGCAAAGATTCCACTGGAAGGATTGGAAAGTGGGCAGTCGAGCTAGCACCCTTCGGCATATCTTTCTTGGCAAGGACAGCTATTAAATCCCAAGTCCTATCAGACTTCATAGCAGAGTGGACTCCACCTGCGAATTTGGCTCCGGAGAAGTCAAGTGACGGAGTTTGGACTGTTTACTCTGATGGGGCTTTCCAAGCATCCGGAGCAGGCATTGGGGCAGTGTTGATTTCACCGTCAGGGCAAAGAGCAATGTACTCCGCAAGACTCGACTTTAAGTCTACCAATAATATAGCGGAGTACAAAGGGATTTTATTGGGACTCCGGAAAGCACGTGCTCTAGGGGCTACAAGAATTGGTATCTATACCAAGAAGGAATCGGAGACCTCTTCGGTCCCGAGAGCTAGGGGTGGAACGACTGGTTCCAACGTCGGAAGTCCTAAGAACTTTACGTTTAACTCTCTTCCTCCCCTTCGAAGCTCTAAAATCCTTCTGCTCTTGTTGAAGCTCGGCCCAAGTTCGAAGCCGCTCAGGGCTTCTTTCCCAGCTTCTAAGATCTTCAGATCTTTTATTTCGAGCTTCACCTTCGTCTTCAGACCAATTAGTGTCTTCAGAAGACGAGGTGTTTGCGTCAACTTCTTTATCTTCCTCTTTAATATAAGACAATACGTCTTTGATTACTTCGGGCGCAATTACGCCGGAGTCATCTCGAGGAATAAGAAATCGAGGACGCTTATAACTCTTTAGAAGTTCGAAGGTGTTCCACAATGAGCGAAGTTCGTTGTTAAGCTCTAACACTTCGATATCTTCCATAAGAGGCAAAGCCTAAAAATATGACAAACAAGATTTTCATTGATAAATGTTTACAAGCATAAAGCTTTACATAGTCAAAAATCCTAAGTGATTCCTAAACCTACGGGTTCGGAGGAGGCTGACTGCTCAAAGCTTGGTTCCGAACTTGCTTCTGGCGTTGGCCTTCATCGATCCAAGCCTTGATCGCGAAACGACCTTCGGCTCTCCATGAGGTTTGAAAGGCTCGCCAAGCAGCAGTCACACCTTCAGAAGGATTTAAAAGCCGCTCGTCGTCGAAGGTAATGGAGCCCTCTGCGCTCGGAGTGATTGTTCGGCCCAAATCCTCATAGTAACGAAGTAGTCCGAGGGCAGACACTTGTCCAGAGAGTTCTCCGTAACGGATGCCTGCCGTCTTCATTTGCTTCGCTGCTCCTTGGATCCTTTTTAACCAGCGCAGCAGAGTGATGTTGTCATCTGAAGGAAGTGATCCAGTAGTACCGAAGTACTCCAGAACACCTAGCATCTGTTCTATGACCTCCGTAGCTACCTTCTCAGATTTAAGCTTTTCTTCGATTAATGCATCCTTGCTCGAAGTTGTTTCTGCTAGAACTCTGGAAATCCTAGCATTCTCCGTAGTTAAAATATTCTTCTGAGTTAGGAGTTGGCTAGCTTCCTCTTGGAGCCTCACAAGTTCGGACCCAGCACTAGCATGCTCCAACCGCACCTTTTCAATTTCTGCTCGAAGCACGATTCTTTCTGCTTCGAGCTCTTTATTAGCAGCCTCCAAGCCCTGTCTGGCCCTACGCTCCGTTGAAATAATGTTATCCATTTGAACCACTCTAGCTTCGGAGAAAGACAAGTTGCGTTTAAGAGCTTCATTTCCTTCCCGAAGCTGAGCAATTTCATTTTCGCTTGATAAAGTTGCAGCGCGGGCCAAAACCGCTTGCTAAGAAAAGAAAAAACTGAAGTAAGAAATTATTCATGTATAATTTGCTATTGGTTCGAAGGTGCTCCGTACCTGGTAGGCTGCTCGTTCCATAGCAACGTTAAGCTCCGAACTCTTCGCCCTGCTTAATTTTGCCACTAGCTCTGTCTCCCCGACTTCGCGACTCACTCGACCTAAAGGTTTGAGCAGAGTCCGAAGCCCGGTTCTTTGCTCCAAAAAAGGAGTCAAAAGAGGGAGCATTGTCGAAGCCTCTTGGTCATCCCTGCTTGGCGAAGCTCCGGAGCGTTCTCCCGAGGTCCTTGGAACTTCGGTAGATGGCCCCCCCTCAGTTGATTCACTTTCATCTGTTGATTCAGACGAAGTTGATCCTTGAGTAGGGAGAGGCTCTATATGTCTTTACCCCTTCCAGGCCCCTGTTGAGTGACCTCCGGGTGCGGCTCCGAAGTTGTCGAAGGCCTTTGAATTGTATCTTCGTGATGTACTTCTACAGAAGGGGGCTCTACAAAAGCAAAGGTATTATACATTGTATAATTTTGCAGAAAATAATAAGAGAATTATGCGAAGTTTACCTTCGACATTCTGGGGGCGATCGAGCACAGGACTGCTCGGAGGATCAAAGGTGAGGTCTTCGTCTGAATCCACAGTTAAAACTTCAACTGCCGGAGTATCTCCGTGAGCAGTCCTCCCTTCATCCACAACTGAAGTTGTAGTAACTTCAACTTCATCTTCGCCCACAGGGGCTTCGATTTTCTCTTCTTCTTGAGCATCCGGAGCTCTCACTTCTTCAATATTAACCTGGGACTCCGGCATACCTGCAGTATCTTCAATGTGAATATCTTTTTGAGCCGCATCTTCATCAATCAATCTCACTAATAGTATACCTTCATCTTCTTTAGAACCGGAGATTGAGGTTCTTGAGCTCGAAGGTGCAGGATTCGAAGGTGCGAGATTTTTTGGCTTCCGAGCCACCTTCTTCACCGGAGTCTTTGCGGAGCTCGAAGCTCCGGCTTCAGCTATCCTCTTCTTGGGTCCTTTCTCTGAAGGCACCCAGTCCATCAGAGGGGGCGGAGTCAACTCCAACATTCCCCATACTCTGTTAAACCTCTCCCAACTCCCGACCAATTTAACTCTCCATTCTTTTTCAGTCGGAGTTGGGGCACCCAAAATCTTCTCCGAAGCCCTTACAATTTGCTCTGAAGTAATAGGGGCTGAAGAAGCTAAAAAATAAATAATTCAAGTTAGTCTTTCTTCGAAGTAAATATGTATAATGCATGTTGTTGGCGTAAAAGATTACGCTAACAGGTTTCTGTAGAAAAGAAACTAACAAACGAAGTGTTTGTGAAGCAAACTGTTCTAAGCCTCCGAAAGGATAATAACTTAGAATAGTTCGAAAGTGTGTATTGAATAACTTGTATTCGGTCCCTATTACAAGGTGAAATGGGGGGTATTTATAGGTCCAAACATTAAGGAAAAGACCTATTTACCCCTCTATTACAACCGACATAGTGGAAACTATTCGGTTCCCTTAATAGGGCTAAAATGGTAAAAGACTAATCTAATGAGAAAGAAGATAAGTCTTCCATCTTAGCTGGCAGAAAGATCTTGGAGGGCTTTAGTTCGAAGATGTACTCCGAACCAATGCCTATCTTCGTGCTTCGAACCGGGTTCCGGGTATCTTCGAAGATGATCTACTGGGAACCTTCGAACCTGCTGACTGCCTTTATGTTGCTTCGGCAATAACCCCGAAGATGAGATATTTTACCCCAACAGTAGCCCCTCGAATATGCTTCTCCGTTTGACCTGTAACGTTAGGAGAGCAGTATACGGAAAGAAAAGATAACCGAACATAGGGGTTATTGGTTTTTATTTTATCTCCGAAATGCATGAAGATATGAACTCTGAATCAGTCTTAAGGTAAATGCTTTTCGAACTATCTTAGAACTGACTTAGGAAGTTCGAAAGTCTTTTTAGACTTAGAGGAAATAGCCGTTAGTTTTCTGTTTCTAACGGAGACTGTAGCAGGCGCTAATTTCGTAAAAGGAGTAACGGCAGGAATGCGAAACGACATAGATTAACGGTAAGAAAGTGAAGTCTAGGCTATAAATAGGGAGCCTAGAAGTTACCCGGTTACCTTTTCACCGCATTCTAGCAACCAAAAACTTTTTAGCCCTTTGAGTTCTTGAGCCCTAGCCTCCATTTCCTCAGAGCAATCCGGCGATCGCGATGGTGAAGACTAAGGGATCTGCACCTCCGTCGGCCTTGGCCCGGCAGCAGGCGGCCGCAGCAGCAGCGGCGACAGTGTTGGCGGCGGCACCTCCGATGCCGACGGCGACATCCATGGCGGCAGGGGGAGAAATCCCCAAATCGCCGATGACCAAGGTCTGTGCCCGCCATCGACAAAATATTTGGATCAATCTTTTGAGTTGGGACCTTCTACCTGCAAGAGAGAATCATTGGCAATCACAGCGGGGGGGAAATTAGCAATGGAGTTATGATTCGGAAGCCAGGCAAAGAATCGATTCCATCGCCAAGACCCGGAGAAGTAGTGGTATTCGAAGCCTTCTTCGAAGCTGAATTGGGCCTCCCTGCAGTGGACTTCCTGGCGGAGGTACTGGATCTGTTTCATGTAACCCTCCCCCAATTATCTCCGAATGCAGTAGCTAGGTTAGCTATCTTCGAATGGGCGCTGAGAGCCGAAGGTTGTGAGGGGAGGGCAGAAATCTTCGCTGCACTTCATAGAGCAACTTGCCAGCCGAAGACCTTCATAGGCTCCGGAGGTGAGAAAGTGGTAGTATCCTTCGGCTCTATCAACTTTAGGCTTCGGGATGAATATGCCCTTCAGTTTCCTGCCAAGGCCATCAATGCTAGATGGTACACTGATTGGGTTCTGAGATGGTTCTATGCCGAAGTTGGAGCGAGCAGTCCTCTGGCTGGGCCTCTTAAAGAAATTCAATTCCGGAAAGAAGCCTTGGTGCAGCCCAACGAAGGCCAGCTCGAAGCTCGTCTTAACCTGCTTCAGAAAATTAGCCGAAGGTTAAGCATGCGGGACTTAGCCGAAGAATTCCTCGGACTGCAAATTCCTCCGCTGATGGCCAACTGGCCTATCATCTTCGAAGATGATTTGGAAGGCGGTCTCCGCAAGATCAACTTAACTTCGAGCCCTGCAGGTAACTTCGAAACCAACATGCATTATACATATTTACTTCGAAGAAAGGCTAATTTGATTTATTTTTTAGCTTCTTCAGCCCCTATTACTTCAGAGCAAATTGTAAGGGCTTCGGAGAAGATTTTGGGTGCCCCAACTCCGACTGAAAAAGAATGGCGAATTAAATTGGTCGAGAGTTGGGAAAGGTTTAACAGAGTATGGGGAATGTTGGAGTTGACTCCGCCCCCTTTGATGGACTGGGTGCCTTTGGAGAAAGGACCCAAGAAAAGGATGGCTGAAGCCGGAGCTTCGAGCTCCGCAAGGACTCCGGTGAAGAAGGTGGCTCGGAAGCCAAAAAATCTCGCACCTTCGAATCCTGCGCCTTCGAGCTCAAGAACCTCAATCTCCGGTTCTAAAGAAGATGAAGGTATACTATTAGTGAGATTGATTGATGAAGATGCAGCTCAACAAAATATTCACATTGAAGATACTGCAGGTATGCCGGAGCCCCAAGCTAACATTGAAGAAGTGAGAGCTCCAGATACTCAAGAGGAGCAAATCGAAGCCCCTATGGGCGAAGATGAAGTTGAAGTTCCTACAACTTCAGTTGTGGATGAAGGGAGGACTGCTCACGGAGATACTCCGACAGCAAAAATTTTAACTGTGGATTCAGATGATGACTTCACCTTCGATCCTCCGAGCAGTCCAGTGCTCGATCTCCCCCAGAATGTCGAAGGTAGATTTTGCATAATTCTTTATCATTTTCTGCAAAATTATACAATGCATAATATTTTTGCTTTTGTAGAGCCCCCTGCTGTAGAAGTACATCACGAAGACACAATTCAAAGGCCTTCGACAACTTCGGAGCCGCACCCGGAGGTCACTCAACAGGGGCCTGGAAGGGGTAAAAGACACATAGAGCCTCTCCCTACTCAAGGATCAACTTCGTCTGAGTCAACAGATGAAAGTGAATCAACTGAGGGGGGGGCCATCTTCGGAAGTTCCAAGGACCTCAGGAGAACGCTCCAGAGCTTCGCCAAGCAGGGAAGACCAAGAGGCTTCGGCTCTGCTCCCTCTTTTAACTCCTTTTTGGAGCAAAGAAAAGGGCTTCGGACTTTGCTCAAACCTTTAGGTCGAGTGAGTCGGGAAGTCGGGGAGACAGAGCTGGTAGCAAAATTAAGCAAGGCGAAGAATTCGGAGCTTAACGTTGCTTTGGAACGAGCAGCCTACCAGGTACGAAGCACCTTCGAACCAATATCTTTAGCGAATTATATTGGGTTCGAAGTACATCTTCGAACCAGTAGCAAATTATAAATGAATAATTTCTTACTTCAGTTTTTTCTCTTCTTAGCAAGCGGTCTTGGCCCGCGCTGCAGCTTTATCGAACGAAAGTGAAATTGCTCAGCTTCGGGAAGAAAATGAAATTCTTAAACGCAACTTATCTTTCTCCGAAGCTAGAGTACTTCAAATGGATAATGTGATTTCAACGGAGCGTAGGGCCAGACAGGGCTTGGAAGCTGTTAATAAGGAGCTTGAAGCAGAAAGAATCGTGCTTCGGGCCGAAATTGAAAAGGTGCGGTCGGAGCATGCTAGTGCTGGGTTCGAACTTGTAAGGCTCCAAGAGGAAGCTAGCCAACTCCTAAACCAGAAGAATATTTTAACTACGGAGAATGCTAGGATTTCCGGAGTTTTGGCAGAAACGACTTCGAGCAAGGATGCACTGATTGAAGAAAAGCTTAAGTCGGAGAAGGTGGCTACGGAGGTCATCGAACAGATGCTAGGTGTTCTGGAGTACTTCGGTACTACTGGATCACTTCCTTCGGATGACAACGTGACTCTGCTGCGCCGATTAAAAAGGATCCAAGGAGCAGCGAAGCAAATGAAGATGGCAGGCATGCGTTATAGAGAACTCTCCGGACAAGTGTCTGCCCTCGGATTACTTCGTTACTACGAGGATTTGGGCCGAACAATTACTCCGAGCGCAGAGGGCTCCATTACCTTCGACGACGAGCGACTTTTGAACCCTTCCGAAGGCGTGACTGCCGCCTGGCGAGCCTTTCAAACCTCATGGAGAGCCGAAGGTCGTTCTGCGATCAAGGCTTGGATCGATGAAGGCCAACGTCAGAAGCAAGTTCGGAGCCAAGCTTCGAGCAGTCAGCCTCCTCCGAACCCGCAGGTTTAGGAATTATTTAGGATTTTTTGGTTATGTAAAGCTCATGCTTGTAAACATTTATCAATGAAAGTCTTGTTTGTCATATTTTTAGGCTTTGCCTCTTATGGAAGATATCGAAGTGTTAGAGCTTAACAACGAACTTCGCTCATTGTGGAACACCTTCGAACTTCTAAAGAGTTATAAGCGTCCTCGATTTCTTATTCCTAGAGATGACTCTGGCGTAATTGCGCCCGAAGTAATCAAAGACGTATTGTCTTATATTAAAGAGGAAGATAAAGAAGTTGACGCAAACACCTCGTCTTCTGAAGACACTAATTGGTCTGAAGACTAAGGTGAAGCTAGAAATAAAAGATCTGAAGATCTTAGAAGCTGGGAAAGAAGCCCTGAGCGGCTTCGAACTTGGGCTGAGCTTCAACAAGAGCAGAAGGATTTTAGAGCTTCGAAGGGGAGGAAGAGAGTTAAACGTAAAGTTCTTAGGACTTCCGACGTTGGAACCAGTCGTTCCACCCCTAGCTCTCGGGACCGAAGAGGTCTCCGATTCCTTCTTGGTATAGATACCAATTTTTCATAGTGTAATCTGTAAACACATTTATTTCAATAATGAATGCCAATTTAAAATTGTCTCCATATTTACTAGCCCCTCTTTGGGTATAAGCAACTTCGAAATGTATTCAAAGATGGTTATGCGCAAAGAAAAACTTCGGAGTACAATTTTTTGGGGGTTCGGAGCCCCTCTGTCATTTAAAGATCTTTTGAAATCTTATGAAATGTCTTCGACTTTTGCAGTCAGAAGAATGGTAACTTAGTACCTTTGTTTTACGAAAGAAATCAATTGAGATAACTTTCAGGACACTTTAGTGTCTTAAGAAATTTGTCACTTTGGACTATGTTAACAGACATTCGAAGCTCATGGCTCAAATGTTGTTTTGCTTTAGCCACCTTCGACTTGTCTTTGCGATCTCTGACGAACCAATGGTTCGGAGTTTGCAATGGTCTCTTTGGACTCTTTTTACGGATGTCTACCAGCCAATGGCTTGGACTCCGTATAATTTGGCCACCTTCGGCTCTTTTTGCAGAAGTCTACTAGCCAGTGGCTTGGACTTTGCAGATTTTGGCCACCTTCGGCTCTTTTTACGGAAGTCTACAAGCTGCAGCTTGGACTCCGTAGGTTTTGGCCACCTTCGGCTCTTTTTACGGAAGTCTACCAGCCAATGGCTTGGACTCCGTAGGGTGTGGTTTTGGGCTCTTTTACGGATGCCTACAAGCCAGTGGCCTGGGCTCCGGATTATGTCAGCCCCCACGTCGGAGGCTTCGAACTTTATGAGTTCGAAGTCCGAAAATACAACCCAGCTTAATGACACTTCCCTCTCGGTCGACCCCGCGGTTCCAGTGCGTCCACTCGGAAGCTGGAAGTCTATGAGGGGAAGGCAACTATCAGGGTCATATGCTTTATTAATTTAGAGGTGATTACAAGTGAATTACAAGGAGCCCTTATGCGAAGTATCGCTTTAGGTGCTCCGCATGCCAAGTATGTGCTAACTCTTCACCTTCTAAATTAGCTAATTTAAATGAACCAGGGCGCCCTGAGCGGACAATTAGATATGGACCTTCCCATTTATTGCCTAACTTCCCTGGTGCTATAATGCTTCGTAGAACAAGATGACCCGGCCTTAACTCGCTGAGCTTAACCTTCGGATCATACCAAGTCTTCGTCTGCTGATGATACTTTGATAAATTAGCTACAGCCCGAAGTCTTGTTTCTTCTGACAAATCTAACGAAGCTTGTCTTTATTCTTCAATGTCCGGTTCGGTGCTGCGAAATGATCCCCCTTTGAGCTCCGTTGGAGTCATAGCTTCATCTCCGAATAGTAGTCTGAACGGAGTAAAACCTGTGGACCTTGTTTGCGTAGTCCGAATGGACCATAGAATCTTCGGAAGCTCTTCGGTCCACAGTCCTTTTGCTAATCCTACTATTCTTCGATTTAGCCCTGATAAAATATTTCCATTGGCTCGCTCTACGACTCCATTCGACTGAGGATGCCTCACTGCAGCAAAACATAACTGAATGCCTAGGTCTTCGCAAAACTTCCTGAAGGGTTCTGCGTCGAACTGTGTTCCATTATCAACTGTGAGGTATCTAGGCACTCCAAACCGGCAAATAATGTTCTTCCAGAAGAATTTTTGTACATTGTTCGAAGTGATAGCTGTTAAGGGTTCTGCTTCCACCCACTTAGAAAAATATTCAATGGCTACCACTGCGAACTTCAGATTTCCCTTTGCTAACGGAAAGGGACCAATTAGATCCATACCCCATCTGGCCATAGGCCATACCGGAGCAATGACTTGAAGAGCTGTTGGTGGGTGATGACTTCGTCGACCCATCCACTGGCATCCTTGACAAGTGCGAACCAAGCTCTCCGCATCAGCTGTTATTGTGGGCCAATAAAGCCCCTGGCGAAGTGTTTTTCCTGCCAGAGCTCTAGGGGCTAAATGGCTTCCACAAAGGCCTTCGTGAATTTCTCGATGAATTTCTTGGCCTTCGTCTTGAGATATACATCGGAGTAGAGGGGAACATACTCCGGCCTTGTATAATATACCGTTGATTAACTGATAGTTTCTGGCTCTGAGCTTTAATCTTGACAACTGGGGCTCTTCGGGCAAATTTGTTCCTCCTTGCAAGAGTTCTATGTTCGAATCTTTCCAATCTGCACTAGGAATGCAAAGAATCTCCGCAGAGGCAATTTGTGGCACCGAAGGTATATTGAGTTCCTCATAGAAAGCTTCTTCAGGCACATCCACAGCTCCGGCTGCAGCCTTCGCTAAAATGTCCGCTTGCGCGTTTTCCGCTCTTGGTATACTCCGAATGGAAATACCCTTGAAGTGTGCTTCGATTTTGCGGATTTCTTCTAAGTACTTTGCAAGCTGTGGATGTCGAACTTGAAAACTTTTGTCTACGTGCCCTGCTACTATCTGAGAATCTGTCTTTATAATTATTCTTGTAGCCCCTAGAGCACGTGCTTTCCGGAGTCCCAATAAAATCCCTTCGTACTCCGCTATATTATTGGTAGACTTAAAGTTGAGTCTTGCGGAGTACATTGCTCTTTGCCCTGACGGTGAAATCAACACTGCCCCAATGCCTGCTCCGGATGCTTGGAAAGCCCCATCGGAGTAAACAGTCCAAACTCCGTCACTTGATTTCTCCGGAGTCAAATTCGCAGGTGGAGTCCACTCTGCTACGAAGTCTGCTAGGACTTGGGATTTGATAGCTGTCCTTGCCAAGAAAGATATGCCGAAGGGCGCTAGCTCGACTGCCCACTTTCCAATTCTTCAAGTGGAATCTTTACTTCGGAGCATAACTCCTAAAGGATACGAAGTTGGTACAATTACATTGTGAGCCAAAAAATAATGTCTTAGCTTCCTCGAAGCCATTATCAGAGCATAAACGAACTTCTCAAGTTCGGAGTATCTTGTCTTCGCTCCTGACAATGCTTCGGATACAAAATAGACAGGATTTTGGACTAACTTCCCATTGAAATCAACTTCTCTGACAAGGACTACGCTGACAGCTGAACCTGTAGCTGCAAGATACAGGAGTAGGGTTTCATCCGCAATAGGCACCGTGAGTGTAGCAAGATTACTGAGATAATCTTTAATATCTTCGAAGCTTCTCTGACACTCTGGTGTCCATGCAAAATCTTCGGACCCTTTCAAAGCTTTGAATATCGGCAAGCTCCTTTCCGCAGACCTTGATAAAAACCTGCTAAGTGCGGCCAGACGTCCAGTCAGCTTCTGCACTTGCTTTAAATTCTCCGGAGGAGCCATCTTCTGCAGCGCAGTTATTTGAGTAGGGCTAGCTTCAATTCCCCTGCTTGAAACTAAATACCCTAACAATTTTCCAGCCTTAGCTCCGAATATACATTTTTCGGGGTTAAGACGGATCCCACATGCCCGAAGGCTATTGAATGTTTCTGCTAAGTCTAGGCTATGTTGGTGCTTTAAAGCACTCTTTATTACAATATCATCCATATAGGCCTCCACATTGCGACCTAGTTGATGACCTAGAGCCTTAGCAACTAATCTTGAAAAAGTAGCCCCGGCATTTCTTAGGCCGAAGGGCATTCTTACATAGCAGAAGACTCCTGAAGGAGTTACAAAGCTAGTCTTGATTTCATCTTCGCGCTTCAACCATATTTGATGATAACCAGAATACGCGTCAAGGAAGCTTAATAACTCCGAACCTGCAGTGGAGTCAACCTCTGATCAATTCGGGGCATGGGGTAGGGGTCACGTGGGCATGCTTTATTCAAAGATGTGAAATCAATGCACATGCGCCACTTCCCGGAAGACTTCTTCCTGACGAAGACTGGGTTGGCTAACCATTCTGTGTGAGCCACTTCTCTGATAATCCCAGCCTTCAACAGTTTTTCAACTTCGTCCTTAGCTAGAGCAGCTCTCTCTGCGGACATCTTCCGGAGTCCTTGTCGAACAGGCCGGGCCTTCGGGTTTACAAGTAAACTGTGTTCAATGATATCCCGATCGACTCCGGTGATATCTTCGTCAGACCAAGCGAAGACATCCAAATTCTCTTCCACTACCTTTTCCAAGGAGGTTGCAACTTCAGGAGGTAAATCTTTACCAAATTGAAAAGTGTACTCTTTACCATCTTTAACAATGACCTTCGTTGCAATCTCTCCTTCGGGACTTGGTCTCGGAAAAGACTTCTTCGAAGCTTCGGAGGAGGCTGAAAAAATTTCTTCATTATCCTGCAATGGCTTGATCTCCGAAGATTGTTAGGACTCCTGCTTGTGTGGGCATCTTCATGCACAAGTAATTGTGATGCGCCACAGCTCCGAACTGGTTCAACATGCCCCGTTCAAAGATGACATTATAAGCGTATGGGGCATCTATCACATCAAAGATAACTTCTTCAGTCCGGGCTATTAAACCTTCTCTGAAGGTAACTTCCAGGCCTATCTGGCCAAGTGCATCAAGCGGAGGTCCTGCGAAACCTTGCAGAGGACGAGCCGCTGGAAGGAGATGCTTCCTGGAAATGCATAACTGATCGAAGGCTTGCACAAAATGATATCTGCCGAACTACCTCCGTCAATTAGCACCCTTCGGACTTCAGTCCCTGCAATATCAGCAGTGATAACAAATGGATCTGCGTGCGGGAACTTAATACCAGCTGCATCCTCCGCAGAGAAAGATATCGGAACGTGAGACCACTCCGGCATTGCAGCTGCAGATGACGAAGTCCCAATATGACCTACTTCTCGAACGTACTCTCTTCGCTGTGTCTTGGACATGCTTCCGAGGGTACCTCCTCCGGAGATAGGGAGAACTACTCTTTTTCCTCTATCTTGCCCTTCCTCTTGCTTCGGAGGTGGCATAACATTGGCCACCGGAGGGTGCCTTGCAGCATCAAAATTTTCTATCCGCGCCACAGCCTGGACCGGCTCTAGGCGCGTTGCTGCTGGACTTCGGTCGGTACTACCTCGACCCGAAGTTCTCTCCAAGTACTCTCCCCTTAGGGTAAGGATAGCCTTGCAAGTGTTAGTTGCATGGCTTCGATTTTCTCCATGAATGCAGCAGAAAAGGGTCTAGCCCTTGCCAGCCGTTTTCCCTGGCGGCCTCCAGCCGCTGGCCTTGTTCCCCATAGACTGTGGAGCTCTTGGTGCAAACTTCTGTGGGGGTGCAATATTCAAGACTTCAGAGCGAGGGTGCTTTTGCCCTCTTCTCCGATCATGTTGCACTTCGAAGACTGGTTCCTGCGGCTGTGCCGAAGTTTTTACTTCTACTTTGACTTCTTGCAATACGGACGAAGTAGCAGCAGACCTCCGAAGCCAACCCTCTTCTGACCTCGCATACTCCTCGAAGTATGACATCAACTGTGAGACTGAGGAGATGCTCTTCCGATGCAGTTTATCCAGAAGGCCTTGATGACTGACGCCTTCCCGAGCCGCATCAACCACTGAAGATGTGGACAGCCCCCGAATTTGCGACTTCGTATGAGCGAAGCGCTTAAAATACTGCCTCAATGTTTCTCCGGGGAGCTGTTTCACCTGGAAAAGGCTTCCTGTTGACATAGGAGGCACGAAGGTGCCCTGAAAGTTACTTATAAACTTCCTCTTCAACTGCGACCAAGAATTGATTGATCCTGGCTTCAAAGACCAGAACCATCTCAATGCCACTCCTTGAAGAGCTAACGGGAAGCACTTCGCCATAGTGTCTCTAACTCCGCCGCTAGCCTCAATCGCTAGGGCATAAGAACGCACGAACTCTCTGGGATCTTCATCTCCGGCATACTTACAGAGCTTCGAAGTTTTAAACTTTGGATCAAAGCGAACCTTCTGCAGCTCAGGATGCAATGGAGATTCATTGTCGTAAGAGGCGTTCTCCGGGGCTTCGGGATAACCAAGATCGTCGTCTTCGGGCACTTCTGGGATAGTTGGGATGGCTTGAGAGCGAAGCCTGTTTGCAGCTTCTTGTCGCCACCTTGCTACCTCAGCTTGAAGGTTGGCCATTTGAGTGGCCATATCCTCAAGGTTATCTTCATCTCCTCCGGAAGGACCTTCCGGGTCTTGAGAACTGGTAGGATCAGTTCGAATCGGGATGGAGGGTGGAGAAGTGACTCCGGGTTGTCGGAGTATGGAAGGGGTTGGCGGAGAGGCTTCGTATGCTCGAGGGATAGAAGCTCCTTCCGGAGTTTGTGGAGGGAAAGCCGAAGATCCTCCGACTTCAACTGTGTCGAAGGGTATCTCCCCGGAGATCCGAGAGGACCTCCGAGTGGGATTGCGAGGTGCGCTCCGCTTAGGAGGCATGATGTAAGAAATTGGTAGAGAACGAAGTTTTTCGGACTAGGTTCCCCACGGACGGCGCCAACTGTTGGCGTAAAAGATTACGCTAACAGGTTTCTGTAGAAAAGAAACTAACAAACGAAGTGTTTGTGAAGCAAACTGTTCTAAGCCTCCAAAAGGATAATAACTTAGAATAGTTCGAAAGTGTGTATTGAATAACTTGTATTCGGTCCCTATTACAAGGTGAAATGGGGGGTATTTATAGGCCCAAACATGAAGGAAAAGACCTATTTACCCCTCTATTACAACCGACATAGTGGAAACTATTCGGTTCCCTTAATAGGGCTAAAATGGTAAAAGACTAATCTAATGAGAAAGAAGATAAGTCTTCCATCTTAGCTGGCAGAAAAGATCTTGGAGGGCTTTAGTTCGAAGATGTACTCCGAACCAATGCCTATCTTCATGCTTCGAACCGGGTTCCGGGTATCTTCGAAGATGATCTTCTGGGAACCTTCGAACCTGCTGACTGCCTTTATGTTGCTTCGGCAATAACCCAGAAGATGAGATATTTTCCCCCAACACATGTTGGTTTCGAAGTTACCTGCAGGGCTCGAAGTCAAGTTAATCTTGCGGAGACCGCCTTCCGAATCATCCTCGAAGACGATAGGCCAGTTGGCCAGCAGCGGAGAAATTTGTAGGGCGAGGAATTCTTCGGCTAAGTCTCGCATACTTAACCTTCGGCTATTCTTTTGAAGCAGGTTAAGACGGGCTTCGAGTTGGCCTTCGTTGGGCTGCACTAAAGCTTCCTTCCGGAATTGAATTTCTTTAAGGGGCCCGGCCAGAGGACTGCTTGCTCCAACTTCGGCATAAAACCATCTCAGAACCCAATCAGTATACCATCTGGCATTGATGGCCTTGGCAGGATATTGAAGGGCGTACTCATCTCGGAGCCTAAAGTTAATACTGCCGAAAGATACCACTACTTTTTCACCTCCGGGGCCTACGAAGGTCTTTGGTTGGCAAGTTGCTCTATGTAGTGCAGCGAAGATCTCTGCCCTCCCCTCACAACCTTCGGCCCTCAGCGCCCATTCGAAGATAGCTAATCTAGCTACTGCATTCGGAGATAATTGGGGGAGGGTTACATGGAACAGATCAAGTACCTCCGCCAGGAAGTCCATTGCAGGGAGGCCCAAGCCAGCTTCGAAGAAGGCTTCGAATACAACTACTTCTCCGGGCCTTGGCGATGGAATCGTTTCTTTGCCTGGCTTCCGGATCATAACTCCATTACTAATTTTCCCTCCCGCTGCAATTGCCAGTGACTCTCTTTTGCAGGTAGAAGGCCCCAACTGGAAAGATTGATCTAAGTATTTCGTTGATGGCGGGCACAGACCTTGGTCATCGGCGATTTGGGGATTTCTCCCTCCTGCCGCCATGGATGTCACCACCGGCATCGGAGGTGCCGCCGCCAACGCTGCCGCCGCTGCTGCTGCAGCCGTCTGCTGCCGAGCCAAGGCCGATGGAGGAGCAGATCCCTTAGTCTTCACCATTGCGGTCGCCGGATTGCTATGAGGAAATGGAGGCTAGGGCTCAAGAACTCAAAGGGCTAAAAAGTGTTTGATTGCGAGAATGCGGTGAAAAGGTAACCGGGTAACTTCTAGGCCTTCTATTTATAGCCTAGATTTCACTTTTTTACCGTTAGTTCATGTCGTTTCGCATTCCTGCCGTTACTTTTCCCCGAGATTAACGCTTACTACAGTTTCCGTTAGAAACAGAAACTTAACGGATATTTTCTCTAAGTCTAAAAGACTTTCGAACTTCCTGAGTCGGTTCTAAGATAGTTCGAAAAGCAATTATCCTAAGACTGATTCGGAGTTTATATCTTCATGCATTTCGGAGATGAACAAAAAACCAATAATCCCTATGTCTGGTTATTTTTTCCTTCCGTATACTGCTCTCCTAACATTACAGGTTAACGGAGAAGCGTATTCGAGGGGCTACTGTTGGGGGAAAATATCTCACCTTCGGGGTTATTGCCGAAGCAACATAAAGGCAGACAGTGGATTCAAAGGTTCCCAGGCGATCATCTTCGAAGAAGCCCAGAACCAAGTTCGAAGTACGAAGATAGGCATTGGTTCGAAGTACATCTTCGAACTAAGGCTTTTCAAGATCTTTTCTGCCAACTAAGATGGAAGACTTATCTTCTTTCTCATTAGATTAGTCTTTTACCATTTTAGCCCTATCAAGGGTACCGAATAGTTTCCACTATGTCGATTGTAATAGAGGGGTAAATAGGTCTTTTCCTTAATATTTGGGCCTATAAATACCCCCCATTTCACCCTGTAATAGGGACCGAATACAAGTTATTCAATACACACTTTCGAACTATTCTAAGTTATTATCCTTTCGGAGGCTTAGAACAGTTTGCTTCACAAACACTTCGTTTGTTAGTTTCTTTTCCACAGAAACCTGTTAGCGTAATCTTTTACACCAACACAAGGCCGAGGGAGTTCAGCTGGTCTCAGATTATGAGCAGGCGCTCAAGGTTCTCTATCATTGAGAGCACATCTTATGATACCTTGACAATTTCTGAGTTGTTCAGCAAGCTAAAGGCCATAGAGGTTGATAACCAGTTGAGATCAAATCTCACTGGCTCTAGATCAAAAACCCTGGCCCTTGCTACACCTTCTAATGACCCCTCCTCTATGAGCTGTGCTGAGTTCTCCTTGATGTCTATCACTGAGGACCAGCTTGAGTCACTAGGAGATGATGACCTATGTCTATTTAACAACCGGGTGCGTCGTGTCTATGATAAGCGAATGTTCAAAATACATGGCACAAAATCCGGATGCTTTGAGTGTGGTGATCCAAGTCACTTCATCGCCGACTGCCCCAAGCGCAATGGTCACAGGAAGGATACCGGTGGTGGCTTCTATGACTCCGGCAAGCACGACAGCTCCTTCACAAAGGGCAAGCCAAAGACCAGATTCTTTAGAAAGGCCCTGAAGGACTACCGGCGTGAGAACAAGAAGCGGGACAAGGCCTTCTTCGTTGAGATGGAGAAAAGCTACTCCAAGCGGTCTTCGTCTTCTTCCTCTTCATCAAGCTCAAGCGATGAGGAGATTGTGATAAGGAAGGGGAAGGACAAGGATGATCCGGTGGGCCTCTGCTTCATGGCCTTCGGGGACAGGCCGAAGAGCCACTCACATCAACGCCAAAGATCCCGCAAGAGCTTCTGCTCAATGGCTCTTGGGGATAAGGTAGAAAAGGGCTCCTCCGACGACTCCGACGACGACGACAATGAAAAGGTATCTTCTTATGAACGTGAAATTGATGATTTACTTGAAGAGAATTGTCAGGAGTTGAGATATCGGGAAAAACTGCTTAGAGGGGCTAAGAAGAGGATAGATGAACTTGAGAGTGAGCTTGTCGTGGCCAATGGCACAATTGAGAGTCTATATTCTTCCCCTTGCTTGGGTGATAGCAGTGAGTGCCCAAAGTGTGAGGTGTTGTTGTGTGACCTGATGACTCTGAAGTTCAGGTACACAGAAAGAGTTGATGAGAGGGACACTTTGGCCACTGAGCTTGAGAGCACTCAGCTAGAGTTGAAAGATGCTCATGCCACTGTTGTCGTGCCCTGTGTTGATTGCCCATCCCATTTAGCTAGTTTAGCTAAGCTAAATCCAAGGGTGATGAGCAATTGGGCGATTTGGAGAGAGTTAGAGCTGAGCTGGAGCAGACTAGGCTAGAGCTCGAGACACTGTCAGTTCCACCCACTGTCTGTGAGAACTGCTTGTCTCTTGGATTGGAGTTGATCAAGCTGAAAGTCGAGAAGTTTGTCCATGTTGATAGAGAGTGTGAGACCTGCTTGTCTTAGGTGGAGGTTCTAGCTTCCTTGAGAGAGGAGCTAGCTGATGTTCAGAATGAGAACTTTTACCTCCATCAGATCCTGAGTTGGGTGAGTGCCAGAGAGCCACAGCTCGGCATGATGATCCAGCAGTTTAAGAGGCAGGATGGGTTTGGGGTAGGCTGCACCTACACCAAGGCTGATTTTGAGAGTGCTATTAGCCGGGCAGTGGAGTGGAGTAAAATGACTCATGAACAGAGATACCCCAAGACTCACTCCACTGAGTCTTTCCAGGCTAGTCAGCCTAAGGATGGAGTGTTCCAAGAACAGTTTAAAGCTCCACCCAAGAAGCCCATCTGGGTTCCAAAGCCCAAACACCTCTGCTCTTCTCTAAACTCTCTACTTGGACCCTCTCACACCAAGGAGTCTACACCCAACATCACTAAGCCCAAGAACCCCAAGCCTCAACCACATCCCAAGAAGCCCACCTATCACTGTGAGTACTGTCAGAGAGACGGGCATCTTGAGGAGTTTTTCTTCAGGAGGAAGCGGGTTGAGAGAGTAGAGAGAGCTCATGGAGGGTAGGAGCAGTTCTACCAGCAGGGTGGTAGACTGAGAGTTCCTCGACACGGGGAGAGGCTAGAGGCCAGGCCGCGTCGTGTAGGTGGTGGTAGGGGAGACGATTTTCATGCCCGTGCTCCTGAGGGTGGTGTTCGCTCCGGCAGAGCTCCACGTCATTTTGGATACGGCTCTGGACATCGTGGCTGATACTTTAGGCAGAATCGAGGACCACGCTTTGAGCTGCGTTTTGGTCCAGACTCTTATGACGATTTCTGCTTTCCGTCTTTTGAGCAGATGGCTCGACACTGGTTTAGATCTTTTGCTAAACCTGGTGCCGGACCATTTGCTCCCCCTTACGACCACTGATTGTGCAGGATCGGGGACTGGAGGACATATGGATCATGGACTCAGGATGCTCTTGCCACATGACGGGACATCGCAGATGGTTCTCCAGTCTCTCTCCCCCGAGCTCCAAGAAATACATCACATTCGGGAACAATGGTCAAGGGAAGGTACACGACACTGGCTCAATTCGCATCTCTGACCATTTCTCTTTGAAGAACATTGCTTTGGTTGGAAATATTAATTTCAATTTGATTTCTGTTTCGCAACATCTTGAGGATGGTTTGGAGGTTCATTTTAACAAGGGCATGTCTTTAAGATGGAGAAGGATCTAGTTTGCCATTCCTGTCGTCACGGTAAAATGGTTGCCGCTTCTAACTCACCTGTGACTCAGGTGATGACTTCGTACCCGGGAGAGCTGTTACACATGGACACTGTCGGTCCAGCTCGGGTACGCTCAGTCGGTGGGAAGTGGTACGTGCTTGTGATCGTTGACGATTTTTCTCGATTTCATGGGTTTTCTTCTTGGAGTCTAAGGATGAGACTTTTCATTTTGTTCATGACCTAATTTTGAAGCTGAAGAATGAGAACAATGGTCGGATGCGAGCGATTCGCTCTGACAACGGCTCTGAGTTCAAGAACTCTTAGTTCGTCAGCTTCTGTAGTGATCAGGGTCTTGATCATCAGTTTTATGCTCCTTACACTCCCCCACAGAACGGCGTTGTGGAATGAAAGAACCGCACGCTAGTCGAGATGGCCAGGACTCCTATGTGTTTTGGGGGGCTGAAGCCATGAACACGGCTTGCTATCTAGCTAACCGCATTTTTCTTAGAGCTTACTTAGGTAAGACATCATATGAGTTGCAGTTTGGCAGAGAGCCCAAAGTGAGCCACTTGCGAGCGTTTGGCTGCAAGTGCTTTGTGCTGAAGAAGGGAGGGCATTTGGACAAGTTTGAGTCTCGTTGCTGGGATGGAGTCTTTCTTGGTTATGCTTTGCATTCTCAAGGCTTCCGTGTTTGGAACCTCAACTCCCAGCAGCTTGTTCAGACTTGCGAGGTTTCTTTTGATGAGTCCTTGCCTTCTTTGACTCCTTCTTTTGAGCTTTCTAGTGATGATGAGTTCAGAGAGTCCATCTTCGAGGAAGATGATGACGCTCCAGCTGTTGATGAGGGTGGGCCTTCTGCACAGCTTGTAGATCCCACACCTTCTGAGACTTCGATTGAGGATGAGGGCGGACCTCTGATCACTTCTTCCACTTTGATCGAGCCCGCTCAGTCGAGTCCAGAGGTGCTAGTTGCTGACTCCGGTGAGGTGACTTCAGATCACCAGGGATCCCGAGCAGTTCAGCGTGATCACCCCTCAGAGCTCATCATGGGTGATCTTTCTGAGAGAACTTTGCGCTCTTCTGTTGACTCGCTTGCTGTGTTTGCTGAGTCTGCGTTTGTTGCATCTTTTGAGCCCAGAGACGTTTCTCATGCTCTTTCTGATTTGAATTGGATTAATGTCATGCAAGAAGAGCTTGAGAATTTTGTCTGCAGTCGGGTTTGGACACTAGTTGAGCTGCCACCTGGATGCAACCTCATAGGCACCAAGTGGGTGTTCAAAAACAAGCAAGGTGAAGATGGGGTTGTGGTGCGCAACAAGCTCGACTAGATGCCCAGGGTTTTTGCTAGAATGAGGTTATTGACTTTGAAGAGACTTTCGCCCCTGTTGCCCGTATTGAGGCCATTCGCATTCTTTTAGCTTTTGCCGCTTCGAAGGGGTTTAAGCTTTTTCAAATGGATGTCAAGAGTGCTTTTCTGAACGGGTACATAGAGGAGGAGGTTTATGTTAGGCAACCCCCGTTTTGAAAACCTTATGTTTTCTCGTCATGTTTTAAGCTGTAAAAAGCAATATACGGTCTTAAGCAAGCCACCAGGGCTTGGTATGACCGGTTGAAGCAGTTTTTGTTGGGGAAGGGCTTTGTGATGGGTTCTGTGGATAAAAATATTTTCTTGCTCAGAGATACCTCAGATTTTTTGGTTGCTCAGATTTACGTGGACGATATTATTTTTGGCGGTACTACTGATGTGCTTGTCCAAGTTTTCTGAGAAGATGCACAGCGAGTTGAGATGAGCCTCATGGGTGAGCTCAAGTATGTCCTAGGGCTCTAGATCAAGCAGACCAAGGACGACATCTTCATTCACCAAAGTAAGTACACAAGGGACATGTTGAAGAAATTCGACTTTGGTGGAGAGCTGAAGCCTCAGATGACCCCAATGGGTACATCTGGGGGCCTGGACAAGGACGGGAGCGGCGTCAAGGTCAATGAGAGAGAGTTTCGAGGGATGATCGGTTCGCTGCTGTACTTGATGGCAACGAGGCCAGACATACAGTTTGTCGTAGGATTGTGCGCACGCTTCTAGTCTTCACCACGCGCTTCTCATCGACAGGCTGTCAAGCGCATTTTCAGGTACCTTACCTATGCGCCCGATCTAGGTCTTTATTACTCAGCATCATCATATTTTGATTTATCTGGCTTTTCGGATGCTGACTTTGGTGGGTGCTAGTTGGATCGCAAGTTGACTTTCGGTACTTGCCAGTTTCTTGGTTCTTCTCTTGTCTCTTGGTCTTCTCGAAAGCAGTCTGGAGTTGCACTTTCGACCACTGAGGTTGAGTATGTAGCTACTGCTAGCTGCTTCTCACAGTTGGTTTGGATGATTTCTACTTTGCGAGATTTTGGGTTGTTCTTTCCTATCAGAGTTCCTCTGTTTTGTGACAGCACCAGTGCGATTAGTGTAGGGAAAAACCCGTGTCTCCATTCAAAAACCAAACACATTGATGTGCGCTTTCACTTTCTAAGGGATCAATATGAGAAAGGTGTCATTGACCTTGTTCATGTTGATACCCATCATCAGTTGGCTAACATTTTCACCAAACCCCTAGATCAGTCTACTTTTGAGCGTTTACGAGGGGATTTGGGTGTTGTGTATCCTTTTTAGTATATTTTGAGTCATTTTTCTTTCTTCTTTACTCTTTTCTTGAGTCTTTTTGTGTGTGTTCATATCATGCATATTCCCATATCACACTTTGAGCTTGCTTCTGTTATATGATTGAACTGCTTTACTTATTCTAGTTGGTACATGCTTTTGATTACTTGTCGATGATCATGCCTTGCCTCAGTTCACATGATATGTCTGATATCTGTCATATGCATGGCTTCTATGCTTTAAAATTGAAAAATGATCACCATTGCCTCCGGTAACTAGCATGTGTAGGCTGAATGCTTTTGCTATCTGTTACATGCCTTGTAGCTAGTTCCTCACTTAGATGCAGATATGCAACTTGGAAATCTTTATGTTTTAACATGGAAATGTGCTATAAAAATGATAAAAATAAGAAAAAAATTAATATTCTATACCTTTTTATGCTTGATTTGAAAAGATCCAGGTGGGTTTGCTTTGTCGCATCACATTGTTCTGGACTGCTTACCATAGCACTTTGGTATGAACTAGGACAGTGTAGTGTATGCCAAGATCAATGTCTTAAGCTTCTAATGGTCCAGTTCTAGCCTAGACTTGACTTGGTCGGTTAGCATAAGGTTTGACATGCAAATAACCCCTCGCAAAAATGAAAAAGGAAAAAAGAAAAAGCCTGAAAATTAAAAAGATAACAAGTTTGCTGAAGCACTTTGTTTTGGATAATGCTTATCTTGGTAGATATTAGTTAGTTTTTGCATCTCATGCTTTACCTTGCTTGTCGACTAGAAAATGTGGTGATGCTTTTGTTTGCAAAATTGAAAAATGTGTTCTAATGACTTTTCTTTAGATATCATATGTTGCACTGATCATGCCATGTGTCTTAGACAGTATGTCTTTTGCTATACCTGTTAGACGTTGTAATTGCAATCAATCATATCTGAGAAGCATGCTTTCTAGACTCCACCTGCATCCCAGTTGCATTCATCGCATATTTTGAGGGGGAGCTGCATTTTAGGGGGAGTTTGAGTCTGTGTTTCTTTAGAGTGCATTTAGTCTCGCTTGATGAGTCCAATTGTCAACAAGGGGGAGAATTTTTGGGAAAAGAGTTTAAGGGGGAGTTTTGGCTTTCTCTGGGATTTGTTTCAGGGGGAGTTTTTTTTGTCCTATTTTGTGCTTACTCTTTTGATATCCTTGTTGATAAAGTTGAGATTGCACTCGTTTTTGAGTCTTTACTTTAGGTTAACCATAATGACCGCGTTCGTGTTTTTGTTCAGCTTTCGGTCATTAGGGTTAAACTTTTATTTTATTTTCTTCTTCTCTGTTTTCTTGTGTTTTGTTTTTCGTGTTTCCACATGTGCTCGCAGGTACTGGAGAGCTGATAAAGAGAAGTGTTGACAATGAACTCATCAAGAGGGAGATTGAGGAGCCATGCTGAAGAGCATGGGCCTCATGGCTCCAGATGTGATGAGTGATTGTCAACGGAAGTCAAAGAGGACTGAAGAGAAGAGAAGATCTATTGTGTCTGGGCCGCATGTGAATCAGGTACATGGGTAGCGAGCGACTGTCGGGAAAGGGGCCGTGAAGTCGGGCTGGCCCAATCCGGGTACATGGGCTAGGAGCAGCAGAGGATCCACTGGGCAGTTGACCGGGATTGACTCAGGTACACGGGCGGCGAGCGATTGCCGGGCTGAGAGAGCTGCGGAGACGGGCCGGCCCAATCCGAGTACCCGGTGCGAAGACGTTGGACGCTTTTTCAGTTTCGTCACAAAACTGACAACCGTTGATCTCGGATCTGACCGTTCTGAGGCAAAGCTGTAGTCGCTATGAAAGCTCCGCTTCAGGATAAGTCATCTGTAATTAGGAGTTTACTATTTTGCCTTTAGGCCCACAGTCTGTCAGTCGAGTCTGTAAAAATATCCTAAGGGCATTTTGGTCTTTTCCATGTTACTTCAGTGTCTGTAAAACCCTAAGGATCTTTTGGTATTTTCCTAGGCTATTGGGCTGCCTATAAATAGGGCCCCAATCCCTAGGGTTAGGGGTAACTCACTTTAATCTAAACATCTGAGTTCACTTTCCCCACGTTGTGTTCCTGTTCCTTTTGATTTTCCGATTCCTCGTTCCTATGAGCGCCGCTACCAGTGCGGATTTTCTGTTCTTCACTGTTTCGTTAGGATCCACTTCGTCGATTCACCAGAAAATCTTTCAACCAGGTTTTTCTATTCCTTTGTGTTGTCCTTCAGTCCATATTCTTGAATATCATGTCGTCGCTTTCTGTTGTTCTTCAGGCTATGTTTTTCAGAGTAGTATTGAATCCGAGTTGCTTCTGAGTACGCACTTATTGCTGGTGTTTTTACCTAGAAGAAATCAGGTTCAGCAAATGCGTGCGCAGAAATCTTGTGAGTTGTATCTGATGTGAGTTCCTGTTTGTTACTCAGAAAAGTTTCGTCACAGCCATACTATTCTTCTGCTTTGGTTGTTTGCATCTCTATGTGTATTCTCGCCGCAGTTCAGAGTCATGGAATCCAAGATGCGTGTGCATATCATCTAGCTCCTGTAGGCAACAATAGCCACTAGCTCTAGCTCTGAGTCTAGCACTCAGCTAGTTTTTGTGTGCGGAAGGGTCAAGCTAGCCTGGCACCTATCATGCACATGTTAGGAAGCTAGCATAGTAGCTCTCAATTGCTTGCCTAGGTGATCTAGCTACGTGTAGCCTTTTCTTTGGGTTGTTGCAGCTACTACATTTTTTATTCTGCATGGGAAGCCCTAGGTGAAGTCCGAACAAGTGCTTCGAAGTCCTCAGGCTTCACGAGCGATGGCTGCATGCGCCGGAGTTTTCGAGTTGCACATGTTTCGATGCTAAACTTTAGCAGTTTCTCTTGAACTGTTTGGCTTTGTTGTCCGAAGTTTTATTTGTGGTGCTTATTAGAGAAGTGTGCTGCGAAGGTGCTCCGCAAGCTTCTCCTTCGGAGTCTTGCGCGGGAATGCAATCTCTGACACTAGGATCTTCGAGCCTTTTTAATGTGACTCCGAATTTCTTGTGACCTCCGGTTCGGAGTCTGGTTTAGTTCGAAGGTGTTTTGGTTGTAGACTTCGATGCTTGCAATCCTCGCTGTAATTTTACTTCGCAATGAGTACTTCGAAGCCTCACATGTGACTCGGTTGTACACGGTTCCAATTGAAGCTTCAATTAGTCTTTAGTCAGACATCGAAGTTCACACTCACAGCCTTCGCACGAGGACTTTGAACAGGCTTCGTCAAGTACCGAACAGGAGACAAACTTTTGAACAGTAAACCTTCATCTCTTTTTACGCGAACTCATGTTAAATATCTATGATTTATTTTCATGAATCTTGAACTGCTTATGATCTGATTGATCTGTTAATCTGCCTTTCAACACTGGTTTGGTGTCTACTCGTTTAGGACACCGGTTGTTTTTAGGCTAGATTATTTTCTTGTTTAAACCTGCTAGCTTCAACTGATTGTTAGTTGAGGTGTGTTGGTCCTACTTTTGGTCGCTACTTTTGGTCCTACATTCCACCCAAAGCGAAGTTCATATGACGTTAAATTTAACAATGAGCGCAAAAAGATTCTATTGGAGATGTAACATGTTGTACTCATGGCTTCAGCCCAAAATTTCCTAGGAGTCCTATGCTCGTTGAGCATCGTCCTAGCCATCTCCACAAGTGTGCGGTTTTTCCTCTCAACAACACCGTTTTGTTGAGGAACCCTCGGAGCAGAAAACTGTTGCTCAAGGCAAAAATCAGCAAAACAACTATTCATGAACTCGGTGTCATTATCACTTCTAACAGCTTTCATTGCACCAGAGAGTTCATTGAATTGCCTTAAAGCTAAGCTCTAAAAGTGTATAAACACTTCATCCTTGCTTACAAGAAAGAAAATCCAAGAGTAATGGGAGTAGTCATCAACAACAACAAGTACATACCATTTACCACCTAAAGAACTAACTCGGGAAGGGCCTACAGTGTTCATATGAAAAAGCTCTCCAGGTCGTTCAATCATCACCATGTTTATGGGTGAGTGAGAGGTGGCAACCATTTTTCCAAGATGACAAGGAGCACAAATGAGGTTCTTCTCAAATTTGAGCTTAGGCAATCCACGGATTAGTCCTAGGGAACTCAATCGAGCAAGCAAATCAAAGCTAATGTGCCCTAGTCTCCTATGCCACATCTAGAGCTCAGAAGATGGTTCAGCAAGAAGGCAATGAGAAGAACCAAACGACTTAGAGAAATCAGCTCCAAAAACTCTCCCAACTCTTGAAATCTTGCAAATAAAAGCACCAGAAGAATCAAGTACATGAAAGGTATCACAACCAAAGTGTACCGCAAAACCCTCATCAAGCAATTGAGAAACGGAAAGAAACTTGTACCCCAAATCCTCAACCAAAGCAACATTTGTGAGAGTGAAATTTTCATTGATCCTAATCGTACCTTGGCCTTTCACTCTACTTATTCGATTGTTTCCAAAAGTGCTGTGTTCTCGTTGCTTGGTCAAGATGAAGCTGGAGAACCATGATGACTTTTTGGTCATTTGGCGCGGACAGCCGGAATCCATGATCCACTTGTTCTTTAGGCTTGCATTCTTTTTCTACACAGAACAAGAAGATCTCCAGTACTCAGTGCTGGGGTTAGTAACAAAACGTTTAGGAATCTAGCACTAAACAACTCGAGAGTCAGGCAATACAGAAGACTGTGCAGAATACGAATCACGATGATAAAAGCGAGGTCTACTTGCAACGCGACGAGGTCTCCCAAAATGACCTGGACCAAAACCACTAACATGTGGTCTAACATCATATGAAGCATGATGTAAACCACGATATGTATAGTCACTCATATAACCATGAGGAGGTTCAAAATCAGAATGAATGTGATAATCATACTCATGCATACCTAAAGATGGGTAATACATGTCCTGAAAGTTCATAGCATGAGCACGACGTTCATACTTGATACGTCAGTAACAAAACCCAATCAAATGACCTACTCACTAACAATAAGAGCAATGAAAAACCTTCTTGTGAGTAGGTACATAAGTTTCAAGTGCAAATCTCACAGTTTTTCTGGGTTTCTGCTTGGAGTCTGTCTTTGGTGATGGAATGATTTTCTTTGTAGGTTGGATAGGATTCTTGGCTTTTTGAGTGGTGTCTAACTGGGCTCTCTCTTTCTCAAGGGTAGTAGGTGGAGTGAACAAAGTTTTGCTCGGAGTATTTGGTGTAGTTCTCTCATAACCCAACCCTAGAGCTAACCCTGCCCTATCAGCACACATTTTTATTTTAGCCAAAAGCAAATCTATTTTACCCTTTCCTTCGGTACACTTATCCACCATGGAAAGAAGATAATCATTCTCACTCTTAAGTTTTTCGACTTGCTCTCTAGCGAAGTTGAGTTGGTCCTTAAGGGTGATGCAGATGGAACATGTCGGCTGCACATCCTTAGAACACTCAGCACTCTCCAATCTAGCCTTAAGTTCATCAACATGCTTATCCCTCAAATTAATGCTTTCAACAAATAAAGAACAATTCATGCATTCATTGATGACACAAGGACTAGACTCCACCTCCAAAAGTTGTTTCTGACAATTTGAAGTTTTTCAAGATTTTGAGCATGAATCATACGTAGCTGAGCAAGTTCGTTCACAACAACAAGACAAGACTCACATTCAACATTTTCAGAGTTAGACTTTAGTAAGACAAGTTTAGTGGAAAGAGATTCGAGTTTGAATTTTAGTTCCTTTCATTCTTTAGAAGCAAGTTTAAGTAGTCTATCCTGTGAGATCATAGCATCATGTAATCATCGTTTTGAACAAGAAGCTGGTCATGGGATAGACTTACCTCAGATGAGTCTAGCTCATCGCTACTATGTATGTCGTCGGCCATGAAGCAAAGGCCGGTGAAGTTTTTTGTCTTCTTCTCCTTCTTTTATGGGTTTTTTAGATATATGCCATTACAATTATCGTGCTTTGGAACTTTGCCACTACAATTCGTCTATTTAGATATATGCCATTCCGGAATTGCAGCTCTCACAAAATCTAATGGCATATTTCAGATTTCTCTAAAATTGTAATGGCATATTTCGGAAATTTTCTAAATTTAGAATGGTATAGTTCGGAGTTCTCTGAATTTGTAATGGCATGAATCTAAATACGTGAATTGTAATGGCATTTCTTCAAAGTCGCAAAATTGTAATGGCATGGATCCAAATTTCCCTTCTTTTATTCATTCTTGGATGGCTCTTCTTCATTGGAGCTTGGATCCTCACTTAATGTGTTGTCGATGTCGCTAAGGGCAACCACAAATGCTCTGGCTACTCTTTTTGCCACTTTTCCACGTTTTCCTTTGAAGAAGGGTTTTTTGTCACTTTCTAGTGGTTGTGCTCATGTTCATTCTTTTCTTTCA